>CAIGRP010110595.1:0-16870 GCA_903798385.1 Fraxinus cuspidata
ACAATGTTAGAAGGAAAATATATTAGTTGAAATTTTATTGAAAATGTTATTGTCAGTGGAGCTCACATGAAAACCTCTTCATTCTTACACGGAGAGTGGACACACAGTTTTGTGCGAGCACACGAAGGTGATCTCCGTGTAGCAAATAGACGTCTAATATAAAAGTTATTTCTTTATTCCAGGTTAAATAATAATGTGAAGTCCAGATGTAGCTCAAATAATTAGATAACAAACTATTGAATTAACGACGCCTTTAATTCAAAGTAGATGTTTATATAAGTACTTTATTAAGTACTTCATATTTTTCCTGCATACTCATGTCCATATCATACTGGAATTATCTGAAATGAGCAAAAATTAACAACAAAATAACATGTAGGAAACATTATTATTATGATTATTAAGAAAAATAAAACAAGATATTTATAATCTGCTAGACGCATGTTTATTCTGCAAGATTTCACAGCTGAACACAATGATGGAGCTTGTGTTTTTAATATTCAAAGAGTTCTCAATTATTCCAAACATACAAAATTATCATTGGCTATATTTAATAAGGAAATATATGCTTGAAATTGACAATATTATACCAATTGAATAGTCATGGAATGAATAAAAAAAGGCGAATGCTTCACACATCCTAAAACAATGAGGGAATCTAAATGAAAACATAAATGAATTGATATGAGTAAATGTACCTTGATTCATGTGCTCAAATCTCAATATTAATTTGTTGGACAAGCAAATAGAGGGGACATGGCGCACATAGACATCTTCGTGTCCTGATATGGCTAGAATTTTTTTTATTTATCCGGGCGCACGCACCCTAAATGAAGTAAATATATGGAAATGACATACTGAGTTTGATTTATGAATTATATGTTAATTTATGTGTATTATGGAATGGAATGAAATAGTATGATTAAATTTGGCAAACCAGGGTTTAGATTAAATAGGGCAAATATATGGAATTGACCTGATGAGTTTGATTTATGAATTATATGTCCTAATTTAAGTGTGTTATGGAAAGGAATGAAATTGCATGATTAAATTAAGCAAATTAGAGTTGAGATTAAACGAGGCAAATATATAGAATTCACGTGTGATTTATAAATTATATCTCTTAATTTGTGTGTGTTATGGAATGGAATGGAATGGAAGCATGATTTAATTAGGAAAATAAGAGTTGGGATGAAATAGGCAAATATATGGAATTGATCTATTGAGTTTGAATTGTGAATTATATGTTCTGATTCATTTCTATCAACTTCTTGTTCTCTGTCATTATGATTTGTAATAGATTTTCTCCTTCATTTTTTATTTCTTCTTAGGATGAAAGTTGAAAAAAATACTTTGCTGCTTTGCTTTACTTAAAATTGTTTAATTAATAATTGATTTTCTATGTACCGTGCCTCGATAGAGACACGATAAATGTCTCCTTGTCTCCGTGGAGACATGATAAATGTCTCCGTCTAACCGTGTCTCCGTACTTCCACGGAGACACGGCCAGTTTCCGTGTGTTCAAGGAGACACAACCGTGTCTCCGTATCTCCACGGAGATACGGCCAGTCTTCATGGAGACGCGGCCAGTCTTCGTGTCTACACGGACTTTCGTTGACTTGTATTGGTTGAAAAAAATGGAATTGGTAGCATTGTATAAAATAAAATAAAAATTTCTCATTGCGCGCACAGACATCTCCGTGTGCGCACGGAGGTACGTCGTGTACCTCCGTGCGCACACGAAGGTGTGGACCGTGTCTCCGTGAAAGCACAGAGACACGGCAACCTTATGTCTTTGAGCAACTTCACTTGGCATTCCTTAGTTTTAAAGGTAACAATTCGAATTCTTCAAGAAATATAAGGCAAAAAATATGATTTCACGAGCTATGGAAACACACAGATCTGCTATGGATCATTTTAATCTTTAATCTACATTCCTGTATAAAAAAGCATCTAAATAAGTGATTATCTTGGAGGTTGAAGATGGACTAAACTTGAACTGGATTTCAGGTGGAGAAAGCAGTATCAGAATGGTTAATATGCTTCTTAATTAAACAAAAATATCAATCATTTAACATTTTGCAAATTTCAAATCCTACTCCAAAAAAATATGTTTGAGATAAAAAAAAAACCAAAATCTCACATTTTTTTTTCTAACTTGCGAATCAAGAATTTCCTTCAGTCTGAAATTCAAATTCCCGTCAAGCTTTTTGGCGAATAATTTATTTGATGTTTGAAATGAAATCAAAATAATAATAAGAGAAGAACTGTTTTATTGCAATTGCATTTGCATGTATTATGTATTGTGGAAAGTATCGCATAATAGTCGGTTTGCAAATATATATATATATATATGCAATTGCATTTGCATGTATTATGTATTGTGGAAAGTATCGCATAATAGTCGGTTTGCAAATATATATATATATATATTTATAATAACTAAGTCGGTATATACAACAGTACCAAACCGATTTCAAACTAGATGAGTGTGAAAACCAATGTGACATAAATGAATAGTGAATCTCACATTCACTCTTTTAAGAGAATGAGGGATTGGATTAAAATAAAAATAAAATTCATCACCAATTAAAGATGGTGTTTGGTTTTCATGCAATTTATAATGGAAATATGTTTTTTTCTTCTTTTGAGCATGTCGGATTGACATGAAAAATGTCTCCTAAAAAAATATTTTCTTTCTTTTGAGGGAAAAAATTATTCCTCTTCCCAAAGAAAGTGTTCTCTTCAAAAAAGAAAAACTTGGTGTTGGAAGAAAATGGGTCACCTATATGGGCTGACCCGACCGGATGCATGGGAGTAGTTTAGAAGGAGAAGTTGAGGTTTTGAATTTGAAAATATAACCTCCCACCACCTCTAACTTTTATAATACACTAACTCCACCAAAAACCACGCAAGAGACAATGAAAATTCGGATAGAACACACATACAAAAATACATAAAGGATTTTGGCTTTTTTTCGGTAGATTTTACATCTCTAAATTAGTATTTGGGTTGTGGTTATCAAATTCCTACCTTTGTGATCAAATTTCTGACCAAGAAGCAGGTACAAAGTGGTGTTCAAAGCAAGCAAACTAAAGGCAAATAATTCAACCTCAGTTTTAGGATTTCAAGTAATTTCTACCACTCCAAACTCGGTAGAAAGCATACTACTAAGATTAACATTGGTATCACAGATTAAGTAGGTTATTTTCTTGTTTAAATAAATGTTGTAATTGGTTTGCAATGATCAAAAGGCATGATTTTCAATTTTTCCTTCAAAGCACCATTAATGGAAACTTTTGATATATTCCATTATGAATTCATGAAATTTATACCATATGTTCATGTCATGTAAAATATGCATGTAAAATTTCATGTTATTTGAATTTTTATTTTGGGAGAAAAATCGAGCACTAGTTTAGAAAATCGAAACTTAATTGCATGATAACTTCTTGTACATTGTGTTTCATGCTATGTATTTTATAGGAAAAATTACAGCTGCAGTCCCAAACCTTTTCGTTTTTTGCAGACTTTACCTCAACCTTCACTTTGTTTCACCATAGGTCTCAAACCTTTGAGAAATTTGCACTGGAGGTCCATCTGGACAGAAACCGTCCAAATCACCATTGGTCAACCTGGAAAATTAAAAAATGAGATATTTTGACAATTTTAAGGAATGGCATTTCGTTCATATAGTGATTCCCCTTTAAAAACAATAATAAAAGAAAAAAATCACCATTTTCTTCAAACACTCCACCTCCCTCCCTCCCACCCACCAATACCAAAATCCTACCGCCCACCGCTGCTATGGCCGTTGTAAGTTCCACCACCATGGCTACCAAATATTAGAGGGAGGGCAAAATCAACCTAGCTATCGGTATAGTCGGGTTAAGTACTATGCAGCCCTTTGGGGACTCGTAAGCTCGATCATCTGTCTTAGAAAAAGGCATTTCGATTGAACAAAAAATATGGTAGGTTCTATGCCAACCTCAAGTTTCTTGAGGTTAGCAGTGGATTCTACAACTAAGCATTCCCATTCCATTCCCTTTATAGGATCGGTCTCACTCCATTGTTCATCCCAAAGGGCTCCTACTAAGTTTTGGTTATAGTTTTCTTCTGTAGGTTGGAGAAAGTCGTTAGGATGAAATGAGATAATAAGGATAGGGGTAAAAACTTTAGGGCTATTTGAACTAGATGATGACCTAGAAGGATCAATGAAATCTTTTATCCATTACCTTAAGAAGGAATCCTGCTCATCTGAACTCATCCTTATAAAAAAGAGGACAAAATTGAGGAGTAGAAGAAGACAAAGACAAAGACAAAGATGAGGTAAATAAAAATAGAGAAGGTACCTATACAAGATTTCGGTAGGCGATCTCAAAGAGTAAAGAAGACTTGGGCTGGAAGAAAATGTGGAGAAATGACATAAAAACTTGAGCAAGTGTGGGGGAGAGAGAGAGTTTGGAAACAAAGCCCCTGTTTGGTGCACATTTTTCCTCAATGCTTTTTTTTTTTTGATGTGGGGAATATATAGTTGAAATGAAGGAAATATGATGGAAAATATTATTTTATTGAAAAATGTGTGGTTGGAAATGAGTAGAAAAATGAAAATGAAAAAAATAATGTGGCTCAAACGGGGCTAAAATAAGGAAAACAATGGGGAAAAATAAAAAATAATGGAATATGAATAGGAAAGATCTAGACCATTCAAAAGAAATTTGATTAACAAAAAAAAGCAAATCAAAGACTTATATTGAAAGACCAAATCGACGTAGTTTTGACAAAGCTTCTTAAGGAAGCTTCAAGGAAGTGGAACTGACACAACCATTGAATGTCTACCATGTGTTGCTCAAGGACGAGTCCCGATGACAGTTGTCTCATACTATTTTCCAAATGTCAATTCCAAACGCGATATATTAAGGTACAAACTCTCCAAAAATAGAATTTAGATCTTTAGGGACATTTGTTGGTTGTCCAACCTGGAAAGTTCACCTCAGAACAAATACCGATTCTCATCAAAGCAACTAAATAAGTTCTTGTGAGAAAAGTTGAATAATTGAGGTCAGACCACAAGGCTTACCGTGTTAGGACGATCAAAGATTCATCATTTGCAGACATTATCAATACTAAATTGGATAAATATCCCCTTATGACGTTAGCAGCACCTAAACAACCAATTAGTGGTGGGATGGTGTTACATTTGACGTTAGCATTATCACGTCCATCAATCAAGAAAACGCAATGACTCTTTAGGCTATATGCAATGATTATATAAGTCATAGGCTAAAACCTATGTGTCATGATTGTTTGATCTCATCGAACTCCTCAAGTAATGAAATTTTGGTTAATTGGGCTAAGACACACATCTCGAGGACGGATATTGTAGTTTGACAAGACAGAGAGCAACACCATCATATTTTGAAGTCTATATAATGAATCAAATGCAAAACTAGAAGGATCAAGCTCAACATTCACTCTGTATTACGTTAAAGAACTACTCAATGGTAATTTTCTTATTTTTTTATATATATTTTCGCAATTATACACTATTATCTAATCATCTCCATTAAATTGATTTAAAATTATCGTATCGATTTTAATGAACAACAATATTTTTTAAAAATCTATATCAAACAAACCCTTAATGGGACTTATAATTTTACCATAGTCTCCACATTCATTTGAGGCAAACCCGTGAAGGATTAGGGACACCATTAAAAAATAAAAATAAATAAAACAAAATAAAAAAAAAAAAAGCCAAAAAACAACTTGTTTAGAAAAAACAAAATAAAAAATCGTTCTTATAAAAGCGCTCAGAATATTAAACCCTTATTGTACGTGTGTGTGTGGGGGTGTGCAGAATATAGGTTAGGGTTTTAACATTGCCTGCGCCTCTCGAGTTTGTAGTTCCAGGTCACCAATCGGAGAAAAATGGTAGGAGATCTATATTTTCATCTTCTTGTGTCGGTTTTCATTGATATTCAATTTTTTCATTCAGATGTGTTTTTGAAAAAAAATGATATTTGTAGGCTCCAAAGAAGGGCGCGAAGCTTCCGGCGAAGAAGAAGGTGGAGAAGGTGGTGAATCCGCTGTTCGAGAAGCGACCGAAACAGTTTGGAATTGGCGGAGCTCTGCCGCCGAAGAAGGATCTTCACCGCTTCGTGAAATGGCCGCAGGTGGTTCGAATCCAAAGGAAAAAGATGATATTGAAGCAGCGCCTCAAGGTGCCTCCGCCAATTCACCAGTTCTCCAAAACTTTGGATAAGAACCTTGGTCTGTTTAATATCTTTTAAATTTTTTATTAATAATGTTATTTTTTTGTCATTGCATTTCGTTTGCCTTCTGCTGATGATATTTCTTTTTCTTTTTATTTCTTCTGTAATGCTGATATATATGTTGTTTTGTTGTTTCTTTGGTGATATTACATTGAGTGATTATGTCAATAAGGTTATGACTGTATATTGCTTTGGTTAGGTTTCTCCCTTTTCCAATGATTAATCTGCCATTCTATTTATTCCATTTCTTCTGTTTTCTTTAGCTATTTTTATAGTTTTTGTTCAATCTAGATTTGCTTGTCCCTGAAATATGATCTATTTTTCTGAATTGAGACCTGTGTGGCGCTCATATACTTTTATATTTATTTGGAAACTTTTGATCCTTGAGATAGTGGTATCCCTGAATCTGTGATAGGTTCGGCTCCTGGTACTATTTATTGTTCATGTACATGTCTAATGCTTAGTCAGAAACTTCCCAAAATTTGATTTTGTCTTGTCAAATTTACTGAGGCAGTTGTGATAAGAGATGAGCTAATTGAAAATGCTGCAAACAATGTGTTATGTTGATATTTAATTGATATCTGGTTACATTGCTTATGTATGACGATCTGCGGTTCAGCCATTCATTTTTTAGCTCTTTGGACTGATTGGAGTTTTGCTGCCAAAAAACAAAAAAGTGAATTGAAGCTATTAGTCTGCTTGTTTTGTTTAGTTTGTCTAGAATCAACAGTTCAACGGTGGTTCGTCAAACCCTGTTTTATTTACGCTAATTCAAGTGTCTTTTGTTTATAATTTGTGATGGTTTAACATTCTTTAATGTGAAATAAATGCTTTTTTTTTTCTACTAGAAATTTATCTGAGACACTTCTTATATTGATTACATTCGTTGTTAATGTGCAGCAATGAGTCTGTTTAAGATGCTTCTGAAATACAGGCCTGAGGATAGAGCTCAAAAGAAAGAGCGCCTTTTGAAAAGAGCTCAGGCTGAGGCCGAAGGCAAAACTCCAGAGGTTAAGAAGCCTATTATTGTGAAGTATGGTCTCAACCATGTCACCTATCTGATTGAGCAGGTTATCTTCTCTACATATTTACACAATGAGTAGTTCCCTTAGGGCTTATCTTGATAACTTGTCTAATCAATTTTTTCTTGCAGAATAAAGCACAGCTGGTGGTGATCGCTCATGATGTGGACCCAATTGAGTTGGTTGTGTGGCTCCCAGCATTGTGCAGGAAGATGGAAATCCCTTATTGCATTGTGAAGGGAAAGGCAAGATTGGGAACTGTAAGTGGACTTTGCCTCTTGGTCCCAAATAATGTTTTGGTACCAACAGCTTTGAAATTTGAGATCAGTATAACTTTTTTATTTTTTGCGACCTTGCAGATTGTCCATAAGAAGACTGCATCGGCATTGTGCTTGACCTCCGTAAAGAATGAAGACAAGTTGGAGTTCAGCAAGATTTTGGAGGCTATTAAGGTAGCGTGTTATTTGTATTTTTGGAATCCAAGTACCTGCATTATTAGGGTTATTCTTGATATGTTGTGCCATACATTTAATTTTGAGGGGAAAGTCGAGTGATAATATTTTTGCTATTAATTTTAGGCGAACTTCAATGATAAATATGAAGAGACTAGGAAGAAGTGGGGAGGTGGAGTTATGGGCTCAAAATCCCAAGCTAAGGCGAAGGCGAAAGAAAGAATTCTTGCCAAGGAGGCTGCTCAGAGGATGTCTTAGGTCTTCGTCCTATGATTTTGTTGTTAACGGATACTTGTATTTTTATTTTTATTTGATATTTGTTTTTCTATCCGACTGCTTTAGGCTACATGCATCGCACATCACTTTCGTACTTATTTTCCTGGTTCATTAACTTTGTTCTAATATGATTTAGTTATGCTTTTGGTTCATCTTCTAGAACTCTGTAATTGGCTCCAGATGGTGGTAGGCCATATGCATTTGATGTCATGATTGGTGGTCCGTTCTTATTCAATCATGACCAGTTGTTTAGTTAACATGCAACATCATATGGATTCAGAGGTTTTTTTAGCTGTTGCTGTGTTCATATATAAAGAGGCGAGCTTGTTTTATTTTATATTCTTGTAAACTCCTTTCCCCGATCATTTTGGTGTGTAAAACTTGGATTATTGGCTGAGAACCACGTTCGATTATCCCGGGCGTACTGCTACTGATAACAGAATAGTTACAACTAGACTTTCTTTGTTTATAAGCTAAACACAGGACACTTTCTATCCGCGCACTTTGAGGGATGCATAAATACTATCTATTACTCATCATTAATATCTCTATCTATTTATAATTAAAATTGTTTATAAATACTGCAGGACATTTTTCAGACCCATTTACTTCCAACGAAAGATTTCATGCTGCTTGGTAATCAGTTTCCTCAAGTTTACTGGGCTGGGCTGCAAATTTTTCCCTCAACAGTGTCACGAATTTGTTACAATATTGGGTTTCGCCATTGTTGCAAGGAAAATAGGAGAAATCCAGTTAACAGTACCTAAGATGAGCCATTTCCCCATTTGAAAAATTTCATATCTAATGAATTTTATAAAATACAATACATCCAAAGGATGATTTGTAGTGCTTTTGCAGAATCTTCTAATTATTTTCTCCCAAGAAATTCACAAAAGGGATCAACTAAAACTAACAGAAAGAAAAAAGAGAAGTAAAATAAGGTGGAGTTGTAGAGCGTTATAATCTTTTATGCAGTCCAAGCAAGACAACTATGAATACATTTATGCAACTCAAAGCTCATTCAAATTAAGAAGCACAACAGATGAGAATGTTTGGACCAAATTCAAGTCGGCAAGGTCGGTCAAAAACCAACGAGAAGACAATGCACTTCAAAACAGGATCAAGAATCCAGAAAGGTCTGAGTGGAGGTGACCAGTAGTTTTAGTTGCCGTGAATTGTTCAAATTTGGGACAGAAAATAAATAGCACATTAGATGGTTAGTTCCAGACTCCAAGGAGAGAATTTCCACCGCACAAAAAGAAAAAGAATTATACAAAAGAGATGGTTCAGCATAATTGCAATATGGTTCTGCTCGTTCACTTTTAAATACCTCGGGATTTCATTTTCAAAAAAGCTTTGGGGTGAAAAAGCTAAAAAAAATTGAACTAGTGAGACTTTTTATTTATTTCTTTTTTAAATGGAGGTGTTATTTATCGCTTAGTACAGACTTCGGACAGTAGCATAAATGGACAGCCCATAGACCTTCCATTCGAAACCAAATTTTACGGCTATCGACTTTAACATTTTACACTGTACCACAAGTGTAATAAAGGAGTGAGAAAACCTGTTGTAAGTCCATGCCAGTAGCTCATGCAGCCCAGGGAGAAAGAAAAGTGTTTCTCTGAGGACAATATCAGAGCATTCTGAATTGCAGGAGACAATACGCTGAATTTTAAGATATTATACACTGAATGTCAACATGGGGTGATTATGAGTTAATAAGTAGCTTGTTTACGAAGGAACATAATAAATATACTCAAATGGCAAGCGTTCCATCCTGTTCAACAGACTGGTTGAATACTTTGAGAACCATTTCAAGATTTTTGGCCTGGTAGAAGCCTTCATGGAGGGATGTACATGACGTTGCATCAGATCCCAACCCTTTCTCCATCATGTTGCAAAACAGGCTGTAAGCATCTTCTACCTGACCTACTTCTGATAATCTTTGGACAAGTATATTGTAACTCTTCAAATTTCCAGAACAACCATTTGAAAACATCTCATTCCATAGCCGTTTAGCTGGCTGCACTAGATCTTCCCTGCAGCAAGCTTCCAGGAGAGAATTGTAAGAAGAAACATCTGGATCTAACCCTTCTTTATTTCCTGAAGAACATGATAAACTTCTTACACTTCCAACCTTGTACAATTATTTTAACTCTCCAAGTCCTTGAAGTACTTTTTGGCGGACAAAACTTGGTAAACTTCTATTGATTCATCAGTTGTTCCATTCTCACTCAAAGTGGACAAAGTAATTAGTGTCCGTTATATTTCCGTCTCAAGCATGAACTTCAAGAATAACACTGCGTGAACAGGATCTTTACTAGATACAGATCCTATCAACACATTGAGAACATCATCCTATAATGGAATATTCCCACTCACTATCACTTCACCCAGTTCTTTTGCTTCACATATCAGCCTCTCAGAATTCAACTTATGAATGAACTCCCTATAATCATTAGCTCTTGGAGCTACCCCAGCTTTCCACTGCTTTAACACCATCTCCACATCAACCACCATTCTCATCATGCGCATTATCTATGCAACGATTCCATATACCATAAAATCAGGCTTGTTACGATCCTAATCCGAGGCCCCACAAAAGGTGCCACGTGTTTCCATCATCTTGCCACGTGGAGAGACCCCCCACCCCAATGTTAAGCAGACCTACAAGGCATGACGTGATAATAAATTCTTAAGGGTGATGTAAAAATGGCGTGCTGAAGATCTTCACTATGATGCCGAGGTACTTAAAGGAGAAGACCATCCACCGAAGCACGTGTTACGCTGACAAGGAAGTGTATAAGCGCCAAGGCTATTCCCTTTATGGGGTCATCTCTTATGACGAATCAGAGGCTCTCGAGATTCATCTAACACTTAAGATTCCGAGGTTGTCCATCGCATTAGATTTGGATATCTCTTAGAGGTGATTGATGTAACACTTGTAATAAAGTTTATCAGTATGTCAGCCTATTGTATAGGGCGGCTGACCCTGTATCAATGCATTTATTGTATGAATAGACAATGATATGAAGCCTTAGTAAGAGAGATGAGGCCACGTGGTTCAAATCTAACGGTCACCACGTTGACCAAGGCAGTATAAATAGGTCATCTTTGTAATTGAAAGGGGGTTGGATAATTGATAAAGAGATTAACATTCATATATTCAAAGAATACACTTGAACTCTTGAGGGAGATATATATTAACATTTCTTCTATCCTTCCGATATTCCTCCATNAAAGAATACACTTGAACTCTTGAGGGAGATATATATTAACATTTCTTCTATCCTTCCGATATTCCTCCATTACGTGAACTAGTTTGATTTTTCTCCGGCAATCGTTGTTAGTGCAGTTGCTTTCGTTACATCCGCCGGAACCTGAACATTTTTTGTCTTTCGTCATAAAGCACCTCCCGCGTTTATTTCTTCCTTATTATCGCTGGTATTCCGGTAGAAGCGCGTCGGAATCGTATTTGACTTGACGTAAGTGGGCCCGACATCTGTTGGCTCATTTCTAGGTATCAACAAGGCTCACTATTTTTCTTCAACTCTTCCATCGCATAAACCACATATCTCAACCAACCTTCAGAACACCACCTATGAGCCACCAAAACTGCAATAACTGACCCCTTATTTCTCAAAAAAAATAACTCTTTCATTGTCCAACAAACTCGGGGTGTCCTCAACTAAGATTTTGATGAATTTTAAAAATCCTTTTAAGTTTAGATGTCCTCAATTAAGATTTTATGAATTTTCATTAAAATCTAGACGTCCCCAACTTAGATTTTAGGGAAATTGCAGCAATAGTCCCTAACCTTTTCAATTTTTGTGGATTTTACCATAACCTTCAATTTGTGTTAGTGGTTCCTAACCTTTCAAAAATATGCATCTGGAGTCCAAATTGATGGAATCTGTCCACTTTTCTGTTAGTTAACTAAAAAAAATTATTTTTTTACTATATTTTAACTATTTTTAAAAGGGCAAAATGGACACTTTACATTTTTCTATTATAAATAAATAAATATAATAAATTTGAAAAATGGAAGAAGACGTTTTCTTCCACGCCACGCCACGCCACGCCACCCCACTCCACGCCACCCCACCCCACTCCCCAAACCAAATCAAACCCATGGCCACAGCCATCGCTTCGAAAGAACCACCGTCTGTACCAACTGTTAGGCTTGTTTAGTTTACTAGTTAAGTGGTTTGTTACTAGAGAGTCAATAAATTAAGAGAAATTCCTGCCAGATTACTGTATCTTTCATCAGCTTTCTTTTTGAACATTTGTTTTAGAGCCACCTTCAAGGGACCTGATTACATTAGAAGCAGCAGTCTTCTACTTGTGTTGCACTTGAGGTATGGCAACAGAGAGTTCGTTTGTACAGCCAACAGTTCCGCAATTTGATGGGTACTATGATCATTGGGCAATGTTCATGGAAAACTTCTTGTGTTCCAAAGGGTATTGGGGGTTAGTGTAGAATGGAGTTCCTACAGCAGGAGGAGGAGTTGCTCTCATTGATGCCTAGAAGAAGCACATTGAAGATCAGCAATTGAAAGATTTGAAAGCAAATAACTATCTATTTCAGGCGTTAGATCGTCTAATCCTGGAGAGGATTCTCGACAAGGACACGTCAAAGAGTATTTGGGACTATATGAAGCAAAAATATCAGGGTATATCGTGGGTCAAACGGGGACACTTGCAAGCTCTCTGGAAGGAATTTGAAACAATATTTTGCTCACATTCTTACCATCTTCAACAAGATGAAAGCAAATTGAAAGAATAAGGGAAATGTTACTGTTGTTAAAAAGGTTTTGAGATCCATGACTCCCAAGTTTTATTATGTCGTGTGTTTCATTGAGGAGTCTACGGATATAGACACATTAACCATTGATGAGTTGCAAAATCGCCTACTTGTGCAAGAACATCGTATGAGTTCTCATGTTGAAGAAGAACATGCTTAGCAAATTACTCATGGAGATCAATCTAGATGAAGGGGTCGCAGTCGGGGCAATTTTAGAGGCAGATGAAGGGGGCGAGGCAGACAACCATTTTACAAGGCCACGGTAAAGTGCTATAATTGTCAAAAGCTAGGGCATTTTCAATGGGAATGTCCAAGTACGGAGATGGAGGCGAACCATGCAGAGACTCAAGAGGAGATGTTGCTAATGGCATACGTGGATATGGATAAGGCCAATAGATAAGATACACGGTTCCTAGACTCGAGATGTAGCAATCATATGTGTGGGAAGAAGGACTACTCAGATATTGATGGAATTTTTAGAGATTCTATGAAGCTGGGAGACAACTCAAGTTTGGTCATGCTAGGAAAGGGTAACATAAGGCTGTAGGTGAATGGGTTCATACAAATCATCTCATGAGTTTTTTATGTCCTAGTTCTGAAGAACAATTTGCTAAGTATTCGAAAATTACAAGAGAAAGGGCTTGCTATTCTGTTTCAACATGGAATGTGTCAAGTGTTTCATTTTGAGAGAGGCTTACTTATGGATTCGAAAATGTCTTCAAATCGCACGTTCGTACTGCATGCTATATCTCAACCTATAGCATCTACTTGTTTCAACACAATTACATACGATAAGGTGCAGCTTTGGCATTGTAGGTATGGACATTTGAGCTTTAAAGGTTTAACGACTCTTGAGCAGAGGCAGATGGTGAATGGTTTACCACAGTTTAAGCCTCTCTTGAGGCTATGCAAGGACTGCTTGGTAGGAAAGCAACAAAGGTATCCATTTCTAAAGGAGAGCACTTGGAGAGCTCGGCAGATTTTTCAATTAGTACATGCTGATATTTGTGGTCCGATAAAGCCCATCTCTAACAGTAAGAAAAGGTATTAGCTTACTTACACTGATGAATTTAGTAGAAAAACATGAGTTTACTTCTTGGCAGAGAAATTAAAAGCCTTTGCTGTTTTCAAAAGTTTTAATATTCATGTTGAGAAGGAAACTAGCTCTTATCTTAAAGGTTTATGTACTGATCGGGGAAGAGAGTTTACATCCCAAGAGTTTACTCGTTTTTGTGATGTAAATGGTATACGAAGACAATTGACAGCTGCATATACACCAAAAATGAACGGAGTTGCAAAATGGAAGAATAAAACCATTATGGATATGGTTTACAGTATGCTTTCAGAAAAGAAAGTTCCAAAAACTTTCTGGCCTGAAGCAGTGAATTGGATGGTGCATATCTTGAATTGAAGTCCAACATTGGCAATAAAAAATATGACTCCAGAAGAAGCTTGGAGAGGAGTCCAGCCTTCGGTTGAGTATTTTAGAGTTTTTGGATGTCCTTCCCATTGTGGTGATGGATGAAAGTTGCAAAGTATACCGCAAACATAGGGCTGTTATTCTTTTGTTGTACTAGCGATTGCGGGTATTTCAAGTGGAGACAGCGAGGAAAAACCGTTACCCGATGAAGGTTAGACTAGTTGGGTTGACGGCAAACGTGAATCAAGATGCAGTTGTTTAGGAAATCTAATCCGAAAGATCCAATTGAAGATTTGTCGCGTATGTTCAAAACTATTGCACAAACTTTCAATGAAGAGGAAGTGGTTAAATCCTTCAATATAACCATCCACAAGGAAAAAGGAGATAATGAAGAGAACGGAAAACAAAAGGGGAAATTAAAGCTGAATGTAGTTGAACTATGTAATTGATTAGAAGACTTCATGTTTAATTTCATGTTTATGTAATGTTCAAGTACAATGAATTTGTTGAGTTTTATGAATCAATTCAAAGATGTGATTTTAGCTTACAGTATGATGCAATTGATTTTGCATTAATGAAATTATGTTACATGCTTAGGTTGCATACCATATTCTCTGTACCTTTTCATTTATGTGTTTGAAATGTGTTCTTTAGGCCTCTTTGAATTGCCAGAACATCCATGTCCTATAAGCAACTTCCATCAAGGACTGTAAGCTTACAACAAACAAATTTTGTCATTTCATGATAAATCAACTTTCAAACACCAGCACTAAATCAGATACATTACATGTTTAATGAACAACTGTCGAACCAGCAAAACCAAAAACATAAACAATGTGAGTCACATAAAACATTATGTGACCACCAGAATAAAAAAAAATTACCCCACAAAACCAGTTTTAACGTCAAAAATAAAAAACAGCATTGCTTCAACGTCACCATTTACACTACGCTCTAAGGTTCAGGCTGACTTCACAAAACTTCACATAAAGGTCACTGTGATGATGTCCCAGCAAGTCTCCTACCATCTTATCTGGCTGCTCTTGATCTGGAAGGCTGTTTGGCCATCATAGGTGTGAATTCATCATCCATTTCTTGAATATCGATTTGCTTGGTCACCACTTGTGTGTTAAATGATATTCTACCTTGATTACCATCAGGTATAGGGAATATAAGCTGCTGGCGCATCGCTCATATCAAAAATTTCAGATTGCTGCTCGACATCGGGAGTGAGCATGAATTGAAAATTTTGGACCTCTTCGTGTGGTTGGCTCGAACCAGCTCCATTCCCTCGGTCTGGCACCAGTTTTCCCTGACAACGAAAATGAATATACGTTAGCAACATATAAAATGGAAGAATGAAAAGTGGGAATCCAAACAAAATGGAAAAATGAAATAATCTGTCCAATTTTATATCCACCCCTGCCATCCAGACAATTCCTTGTTTTTCTAGCAAAACCAAAAAATACAAGTCTTTGCCATTATAATACCGGGAAACCCATACTATGAAACGATCAAACAACCTAAAATCGGCATGTGTCCCAGATTACCATGAAACCCACCCCACCACAATCTTGTGGGTTTAGAGAAGACAAAATTACTAAAAAGAAGGAAAAAAAAATTGGTTTGGAATTTACCTCGTTGTGGTCCCTCCATGTCAATTCCAAGCTTTGTGGTCACGGTGGAGCCTTCGATTGTGATTGAGGTTTGATTTTGGGGTTAGGGTTCACGGATTTGAGAGATGGAATTTTGTTTAGAGAGTTCGATATTGAGTAAATTTAATCAACACTCAATTGAACTCTAGTTTCGTTACTACTTATCCATTCATCTTTAATAGTTTACCCAATAATCATTCATCTCTTCATATAATTACTTATTCGTGACTAATTTAACTTCAATCTCTTCAAATGGACTGAAAATTGACGTGGTAAACAAAAATTCACACGTAGTAAGTATATCTTGTTAAATCTTGACAACTCAACCCATTTTCACGACATTTCTCTTCTGAACCCAATAATGGCAGAAAACCCCTATTTTCTTAGCTCATTTCAACTTTCTTGTTTATTACTGTTGATACATAAAACTGAAGCCCAATTAAAAGGTCCAAAAACGGGAGCCCAAGTAGGAAATTCGAAGGATGGGCCCAATAAAGACCATGAATAGTCCTAAAACAGTACCCGACATAGAATCATTAGCGGAGGCCCAACATCGCCCAATCCAATAAGTCGCTCAGAATTGGGGTGAGCATTATCGCCCAAGCATGCAGAACGCCCAAGCAGGCAGAACGCTCAAGACCCAAGCATGCATAGTACCTTTATTTAAAGTGAAGGTTATGAAAACAGTTTTATTTAACGATCCAAAAGTTACAGTCATGAGCAATTTTCCAACAGTTTCTCAAACAATATTACAAGGAAAAATCATCAAAGAAGTATAAAAGGGAAAAGAGAACATAGAGGAAAGGATCGAATCAAAAACTCTCAAATAGAGAACTATGTGATTTTCATTTATTATTTTTTTATCGCTAATTACTTTCTAAGTTTAGTGTTCTTGTGCCCCTTGAAGGCAATTCGCTTCTTGTAAACTGCGATCTTCACAAATAAAGCACCACTCGTTGGGACTTT
>CAIGRP010110624.1:0-14554 GCA_903798385.1 Fraxinus cuspidata
ACTGTTCAGACAACCTCCAAAACCCGAAGAGATAGCAAGATTCGGTCAGACAATTAAAATAAATTCGAAAAGAAGCCCATAAAAAAATAATAATATCATTAAGTACCCGAAAATTTGATTAATTATAATTTGGTACAAAATTAAATAAATTTTGTCCAAAAAAAGATAATATAGTACAAGGACGCACCCGAACATGGACCGAATCGGGCTCGGGCACGTATCATACCGTGCCGGACGGCGGCGGCGCGTGCGTGTGGGGTTTGGACCGAATCTAATAGGATATAAGTCTCCCCCCTTTCAAAGACTATTGGTACTCCTTGGGGCCCAAACTCAATTCTCAACTTTACACTATATAAGTCACACCAAAGTTTCCTAACTTTCTTAACATGGGATAAGTGTTTGAGCATTTCCAATAAATGAAATAATTCACTAGTTTATAGTTCCAAGTGGGTTAAACTTAAAGTTGACCCATTTATTAACTCATTTCCAACAAAATCAAATAAGAAAAACCATTTTGTGTTACATATTTTGAATTCCATACGAAAATAATAAACTTAAATTGAATTTTTTCCTTGTGGGACGATACTCTTATAATTTTATTACTTGTCAACAATTTCGTATGCTTGCGAGTTTTGCACGAACATGGTTCAAATGTAATTGGACTCCAAATTAGTCGACACAATCTTATATTGGGGTGCTCCATATTGGTTGTTTGAGCGATGCGAGCAAAGCCCGGTTTAAAACAGATAAACGCATGTGAGTCTAAATAGGGTAAAAGTAATCTATTTTGAAAGTATAACTTACTCAATATTAACCAACATAATAATATATTTTTGAGAACTTATTTTTGTTTATGTATATACGAACATATAATAAATAATATCTAAGCTTAAATAGACATGCAATAGAAATAATATTGATTGGCGGAAATGAATGCCCTGGAAAATGTTCAACTCTTACAAGTATTGGAATTCATAGTCTTGACAATCTCATTGTCTTTGTCAAATCGAATATGATAGGTTTCTAACTTCAAAGAGTCCTGTGTTATTTTTTTAGTTCATTGTACATGTTCACATATTTTCGTTTCGCCTCAAAATAATGAAATGGGTTTCACCTTGAAAATGAGATACAAAATATAGTCTAATAATGAAATGGGTTTCACCTAGAAAATGAGATACAAAATATAGTCTTGCAAGATCTTATGCTTTGTGGACCCCCTATCTTGAATAAACACGTAACACCTATAATTTTCCAAGTGCAACGAGAAATTTGGAACGATTTCACACTAGAACAATGCTCTTGGAGCATATTGCAAAGGCATAGATGCGCATTAATTGATGACTTCGCTATTAGCCACGTCTCGTGCTCTTCATTTAAACCAATGACCAACTCAATACAATTCTACATCATCGATTAAAAAAAAGGAAATTCAAACTATACACGATGGGATGTCCACCATCAAAAGTCGTGTAACATACTCCATATGAGAAGTACACATTAGAAGGTGATGGAGACAATAAAAGAATTAATATAAAGTATACATAAATCAATTTAAGGCGATAGTGTAACTAAATTTCTAGAAGTTGATACTAAAAAAACAAACTTTAACTATGTGTTTTCTTTTATTGGAATTTTTGCTGGCAAATGTGAATATTAATACTGAATATTGAATTCCCAGTCTTTGCAAATGATGTAATATTGTGGCAATGCTTATTTTTCAATGTGTTTGTCAATATTACATACTTAAATGGTAAATTCTCCGTGATTGCAAAGGGTGTGCCAATGTGTTAATACAAAAGCACAAAAATAATAATTGGAAAAAAAAGAAAGAAAGCAAAAAAAAAAAAACCTTTCCCTATAACTTTAATTAAGTAAAATTTTGAAAATTATACATCAATAACTAAAACTCACCGCGAATTTCTTGCATCCTAGAAATTTTCGATTAGGATTTGCATCAATTCATAAATGCTCTCCATGATTCCACAATGTTGCCAAGTTTGCTTCGAAAGCTATAAATTTCTTCATATTTTTTCATGCTGAAGAAAGCTATTCCCTAATATCTCATCTCCTTTTGTGAATGGACAAACAAAAGGGTAAAAAGAAGTTATTTCACAACATGCGTTTTTAAGGTCAAATTAACGTAAGTAAAACATGGGGTGCCTAGTTTTTTTTTTTTTTGACATAATAGTTGTGTCGTTAGCCACAGGTACAACAATAATTTAATACAAAAATTGACTTTTCAACAGTTAAATTGATGTTTTGATCTAGTAAGGTCCATGTTCTCACAAGTTTGAAAGAACAGGAACTTGAGTACTACAAATGATAGTTTGATCTAGTAAGGTCCAAAGGTTGAGGAAACTGGTTGAAACCCAAAGGCCAAAGTTACGATATGCCAATATAGATTAAATACAGTGCAAGTCACCCAACTTTCACTTCTCTTTGAAATCTGGTCATTCATTTTTAATTTGGAGCAATCAAATCACCTAACTATACCATCTTCAGTTTAAATGTTTACCTGGATAGTGTATAAAAATATGCTTTTAGTTCATACATATTTAAAAGCGCAACATTAGTCTAGAAAGGGAATTGGACCTTTCCTTTCTAAATAGATGAGTTCCGAATTCTCGGGCCAAAGATTCAGTAGATGCTTCTTTCTTACGGACCTAATTGTCACGTTGATCGACAATTGAGAAATCCTATTTTCGGGGCCCTATCATTCAAGATGTGAAGTTAGTTTCAGAGAGACTCCAATGATAATGTTACAAGTTAGCTTTAATCAAATACAATTTATAAGAAAGCGAGTAGGTCCACTAGTCACTATACCTTCTCCTAAATCAACGTGGAATACATAGTGGATTTTCCCTATCGATTGACTTTGTTGGAATAAGTAGGATAAAAAATAGGATTTTCTCCTTTGGGTAGTGGGCTTTTTTCTACCAGAGACTGTTTGATTGAGAGTTATGTCTACTTGTATAAATCCTGAAATCGATATAATGACAATTTAGACTCACGTTTATAATCTATTTTTTAGTTAATTTCAATGTCAAAAATGTACATAACCATTTATTATATTAGATAAATTGACATGACATTGAACAAATGTGAATGACAATTTGAATCGAGATGCTCGATCCCTGCAATGCCCCAGCCCAAACAAGGTCAAGATGCCCTAGTTAAGGCACAACGGTTTCAAGACAAAGAATTTCTATCACGTGGAGGAACGCCGACGGGGTGTTGATGGGGCACCTTTTTACTCAATTATCATCCCTAGAATAAAATGATCAGATTTGATAGCGAATCAAAGTAGAACAACTTGATTGTACCAAATTGAATATAATTTGCGAGCAAATCAGAGTTGAATCATCCGATTACACCAAATTCAAGACGAGGGATCCAAATGCAATTCTGCCTCAAAATTGGATGACCAAATTGCATTTAATTTCCACGTATTCAGATAACTGCCTGGTGCTCTCTCTCTCCCACTTCTCTGCCATTTGGTTTCGCCGACGGTCCGACTCAACTATGGCAACAGCGACGCTTTCTTCACCATTTCGTCAGCTCATTCACGACTCGAATGTAAGAACAGTACTCATTGTTGACTATTTTCCCATTTCATTATAATAATCTTCCGACAAATCCAACAAGAATGATAGTATTAATCGTTTAGCTCTTGGTATATCAATAATTGCTTCAACTGTTGTAAAATATTTATCTGCAATTGTATGAATATTCATTGTGAAGTGCTGTTAATATATTTGTAGAAGCTCGGGTATTACGTCGGCAGAATGTGTGGTTATTTGAAGTAATACGTTTTAGTGATATTTTTTCGAGATGCAGTATGAAAAGGGAAAGTTGAGAGAATGTTAAAAGAAAATAATATCACTTTATGCCAATGTGATGTGTTCTTTCGGTTAAAAATTAATATACTGTGCATTTTCATCAGATTGATTTCTGAACAATAAGATAAATTGAGAATTCAAAATTTTTGCAATACACACACACTCTGACACTCATATATATATGCGTGTGTGAAATGACATGAGTACGTTTTTTCAAAATTCAGATATTTATCCTTTTAGGTTTAATATTAATAAGTTAATCGTATAGGAATACTGGGACAAACCTGCATTTGTATCCTTTTCGAACAAGAGGATGGTGAATTGTCTGAAGCTTAAAAGGGGACAACAATAACTATATCCTTAAGAATCAAAAGCGTGCTTATTTCAGAAGAATGGAGGTGTAAGAATTTGGAAGTTCTAATAGGATTATGATCTTGTGGGTAAAATATGAGAAATTTGAAAGGTTCTAAAAGACTAAAGTATGGCAAGGTGACAAGCTCAAGCCTCAAGCAAGGGTTCTTATTTTAGTATTCTATGACTACTAATAATTTTTTATTTTAATTAGTTTCTTTAACTTTAAAGAAAATAAAAAGGCGCACCTTTTGATGTCTAGGCCCGCATTATAGGTGGTCAAAATAGAGTTGACTGCCTTTTCCATATGCAGGGTGCCTTCCTCAAACCTAAGCCCCACCTTTTAGAACAGTGCTAATAGTCAGTCCTACAACTGTAACTCTCACATTTGTTTTGCCTTAGTGATGACTCTTCAGTGCTTTCGAGTGTGTTTTCAGTTCATTTTATGCTCTCATTGCCACAGCATGTTGCTGTCAGGAGCCTTCACAAGTATGTCAAAACAGGTGATGTTGCAGCACAAGTCAAAATTTATTCTGGGATAAAAATAACTTGCCTGAGGTAATAATTTCTTTTCGTTTTCATGATAAAGAGGCTCAAGAAATGGTCATGAATTAGGAGCACTTATTTTTTCATTTTTTTTTTTTTTTTGCATTTGGTCAGAATAATTTATGAGGATCTTTAAATGCCTAGAGTGTGCAATATTTTGTGGTACCTACTAGTGTAACGACTCGACCTCTATGTTCTAGCCGTTGTATCATACGTACTGTTCGCTTTTAGTGGACATCTGCCCCCTTATCTATTCACCAAGATTCAACTTAAATCTCTCATTAAGCAGAAGTTTTAGGTTCGAATTCCAAGAGACGTATGAGGGGATAAGTGGGCAGATGTCTACCCAAAGCGGACGGTACGTATGATACAACCGTTTGGACATAGAGGTCGGGTCGTTACAACTGGTGCTCAAATTTAATGCTTATGGTCAACTATAACTATGTTTGAAATATGGATTTATTTTTTCATTTAGTCGGATGTTGCAAATTTTGTTGTCTTTGGGAAAATATTATATTCCTTCTTCACTGGGTGCTGAAGCTGTAATGTTCATCGATGCTGTAGAAATAAAAGAATTGGCAATGTAAAATTCCCAGCCCCCAGCCCCCACACAAACACAACGCGCACAAATTCTCATACTAGAGCTAAATAGATTTAGTACCAGAACTAGTCAAAGTTTAATATTGGATAATGCGGAAGCAGTAATATTCTACTACTGTAACCTGTTTCCATTTCAGCAGTACCCAAACCAGCACTTGTAGCAGATACTAGCAATGCAACTTCCTTGGTCAGTCCATAACAGAGTGATCATATAAATAGTTTATTCTAGCAATAAATGTTATTTCATATAAAAATCAAGTTGAGATTTGCACTAATTCGATATTACAGAATACAGTTCCTTGCTTGGCCAATTATTTACTCTTAGATGAATACTTGTATACTATTTCATTGGAACACATCAGAAATGGAGTCTTTTCTGTTGCATTGCCTGAAAATCTTCTTTAAAATCTTTAGTTTGATTACATCACCACTTCCTTCAGATTGTAATTTATAATTTTCTTCAAATAATAATGCTTTAAGATTATTGTCTCTGTGTTTCCTACTACTGTTGACTTCCTTTTATGGCTCTATGTAGCCAGGCAATTAATTTGTTTTATTTTTGTTTGACTTCTTAAGTCACTAAATACATCTAATGTTGAACGATTGATTCTCTATAACTGAATTAAGGTCATTAATTGTCAGTAGCTCTTCCAAGGCTGGTCAAAGAGCTTTAGTAAAGTCAGCATCTGCTGTTGGCTCAGGTGATATCAACAACCTAAACGCATAGACAGAAATGATATCTGGATCTATTCTTCATTAGAAAGTAAATCTTTACGTGCTGATGCAGGTTTAGAGGCATCAATTACGGATCCGAAGGAAAATGCAGTAAACATTAAAAGTGCGCAGATAGTTGTGGAGTCTAAAGATGACGATAAAATACAAGTGAGCTTACCTTGATACCTACCATAGTTCAGATTTGCCTATTTGGTGGTTGTTTCTCCATATGCACTTCTGCATGTTGTGTATTTGGGTTGCAAAGTTACGATAAAGTTAAGATGTATATTTGTAGTAAACCGTCATGTCTTTTTCTTCTTTTCTGATAAGAAACATGCAAACCTTCATGTCATAGTAAACATCACAACTTAAACTTCAACCAGCCTATACATCCTTGTTATTTTTTCTTGATGCGTGGAATACTAAGAGATGAGCTCCAGTCTATTTGAGTTTTTACTTTTATGTTTGTCTACATGATGCGTGCACAATTTCCAGTTTTCAAGGATCAGAAGTTCCTGGATGTGGGTGAAGTGGGGAAATGAAACTGCAGTAATGCATTGTGTGTTTGTGTTAGGAGAACCACATGTTGGACATTGGGTTATTCACCATTAAATCTGATGTTATCAAATTGGATTTTCAGTATTATTGAGTCTAAAATACAATTTATCTAAATTTCTCTTGATTACTTTTTTCTTCTATCAGGTAAGAGTGGATTTGTCAGAGGAGGAGACACAGGTGGTGTTCGATAAGATTTTGGCAAACTTAGCACGTACAGCACCACCAGTTCCTGGTTTTCGCAGACAAAAAGGAGGTAATTATTTTCACGTTCAATAATGAGATCTCGACTGTGTTCGTCAAGCTCCGGAATGACTCTGCTTCTCCTTTTATGGAATACTTGAAGACGCCACTTGTCTCTCTTTATGGCTAGCAACTGGGAAAAATTCATTTCAAGTTGACATATTTAACTAGTAACTTCGTCAATTATTCAATTATTTTGTTAAATCTTTTATGTCCTTTAGTTAGTAACAAAACTGAACCATCCACGCTGGAGGACATTTGGCAAATATGGTTGTTGACAACTTAACTAAGAAAAATGCTATCTTTGCACTATCCAATCCATTTTGCAGTATACAAGACTTTTGTTTTTAGATTGCAAAAAATCATCAGAAAAAAATAAAACAAGAGAAGCTTATCATGTTATATAATGCTTTCAAAGTTTTTTTGTAGAAGCAAGCAATGTGACTGTGGTCAACAGAAAATCTGCTATTATTTTGTCCTTTTGGTTAAACGTTTCTTTCTTTCAAGGGGGGTGATTGAACTGGTACATGACAATTTTGAAAATCTAATGTGAGAGTTTTCATCATCAGATTAGCATTAATTCATGTCTTTAATGCCAATGTTACTTTTAGTTTTTCAGTTTTTACTAATTCTGAAGGGGTGGACAGGTAACACATTGCTACATATACGAGCAACTTTGGTGTATGCATGAAATTGTATTGTTGTCCGTACCGTTTGGAACATATCTCAGAATACAGGTTGAGGTTGATAATGTAAAATGAGGTACTAGATTATGCAAAATCTGGAAGTATATATTTCATGGAAACATACAAGAAATAGTTGGATATTTTGCTTCAGGTATAAATAAAATATATATTGCCCTAATTTACCATTTCATCGAAATTACACGAGGATGAGTTGAAGTTTTATTTTAGAATTAAGCTTCCAATGGACAACCCTAAAAAAATGTCATATGCCCTCCACCAACTCATTTAAAGGGAATGACTATTCAGTTTCCAAGTGCAAATATTATGTAGTTACAGTGTTCTCATGCCTATTACTTTATTTTGTTGCCTATCTTACTGTTCCTTTGCATAGCTTATAGGTTCTTTTCTTCAAAAAGTCGGTAACTTTTTAATCACAGTTTGCTAACTTGTTGATATTTCCATGTGCATGATGGCTTCTGCAGGGAAAACATCGAAGGTAATTTACTCCACATCTTATTGTGCTTAGTTTTTTTTCCATTAGATATGGATCTGCCTTTTGAAATTTCTTTATTTATTGAGTTGCCATGTACAAAAGCCTTACGTCTTAGCATAAGTTTGAATATAATAATCTCCAATTCTTCTTATGGCCAAAGAAAAGGTGAAGTAAGAAAATTAAAAAGTGAAATATGCAAAGCCTATTGAGTATTGTTTTCATTTAGTTGGCAGATTATAGGGCTTGTTACCTTAATTACTTGTCAAGTGAGGATTGCTCCCTCAATCAATGGATGTTTCTTTGTTAAATACCTTAATATTCTTAATGGCTCGATAGTTAATTAACATAGTTTAATCCCTTGTGTTTAAAGTGTTTACAAACTACTCTTTTGTGAAAGCCAGGCTTGAATATTCAAACATGTTCACTTTTTGCCAGGGAGTGCTTGTTTCCTACACGGCGAAACAGCGTTTTTGTGGCTGATTCTGTGCATACATCTAAATTGTATACACAGTATTATCTCAACGTCTTAAATTTGGTTTTTATATCGATGATGGTTTATTCTTTGAGAGTTGTTCCAAAAAATTTTTTGTAAAGAAGGGGTACGAAAGAAAAATCTACGGGTGTTTTCTATATGTAAACGATGAGGCTGAAGTGGAACCTAAACCGTGACTATGGATAATATTTGATGGTAATAGCTTTGTGATTCAAGAAAATAATAGGGTTTCAAGTGTGTGAATGACTCGGTGAATGTACGAGTAATACTATAAATTTTTTCCTGTTGATAAAAGTAATAATATCGAGTCTGAAACTTGTGTAGGTCCCAAAGGATTTTTTACTACGGATTCTTGGTGAAGATCGAGTTACCAATTTTGCTATTCAGGAGATAGTTAGCTCAACATTGGCTGATTATGTGAAGAAGGCAAGTCAATATTCTTACTAATTAGCATGTATCTACTTGATACTGCTCAACCAACCTAATTTGTTTGCTTAATTATCCATCCCGCAGGAAAATCTGAATGTTAAGGACAACAAGATCAACACCATACAGACTGCTGAAGAGCTAAAATCGTCATTTACTCCAGGAAATACTTTTGGATTCAATGCTACATTAGAGCTTGAGAAATCAAATGAAGCACCCACTTCTACAACTACTGAATAGTAATAGTACACCATGTCAATTCATGTTTAGCCGACATGGGATTTCGAAACATGGCACTCTCCTGTTGGGGGAGTCTTTGAAGATACTCCTCAATACAAACTATTCATTTCTCAAATAGTCTATGGTGCTAAGGACAAGCAAAACTTAAACCAAAGCAAGCGAACTTGGCATGTAAGAATATTTTCATAATCCATTGAAAAAGAAAGAAAAAAGGGTTTTAAACACTGAATATACAAGCTAAGATTAACTTAAACTTGAAATTTTCAGCACCACCAAAATCCCATAATTTATTAACATTTCGTCACTGCAAACTACCACAACCACAAAATACCAAAGAATCAATTATTGCCTTCATACATGGTACATATACACGTCGAACTGTACAAATATACAACGTAAGTTACATTAGAAACCATACATAGTGAGGTACAATGAAGATCAAAGAGACCATCAGCACCTGAGGGATTGGCGTGAATTCACTTATAAAATCAAGATACATGCTACAGAAACACCTAAATGAAAATAGTTCCTGTGTTTTGTCTCGTGCTTGCAACGATTGCAAAGCATATCAACACTAGCTGCTCCAGACAAATCATTTTTCTTTGGACATATTAGTCGCACATTTGCAAGATTTACTCTTAATCGACATCATAAAAGAGACAAAATCAAGACATGTACACACACTGAAGATAAAATTATAACGAAGGAGATTAATATTGAACTCTTGTATCTCAGTAACTAGTCCAAATTGATTTTTACAGAGTAAAATTTACAAAAGAGAGGCCAAAAACAAGAGAGAGAACTGAAAATTTTGTTTATAGCTCACTGGATTTTTCATCAGGCTAAAACCATCTTCGGAGAGTTCATCAATAGAAATATATGATTCATTTTCTTTCAATCATTTCCTGCAGATAAAATGCCCTTCCAATGATAGAATCTGAATGGAAAGTTTTTAAGCAACAATAGGCTCGTGAACTTCCCATTGTTCTGTATTCATAACCTCCAGGTTTAGGAGTTCCATCATCTTTTTTACACATTACATTCTGACGCAGTTTTACTTATGTGATAAAGACCAATCAGAATTTCTGTAATGGGCAGAACCACCTTCAAAGGGTAAATGAAGACAAATATCTGAATCATTGTCTTTCAAGCTTCTTCCACAAATAAAAAGCCTTCCTAATGATAGAATCTGGAGAAAATCCTTCTGCATAAGCACTAATAGCTGTCAACAGGCTTGTGAATTTCTCCCCATTATCCTGTGTTCATAACATCCAGGTTTAATATTTCCATCATCATAAAAGATATAGCTACGAAGTCATATGGAGTTTTGTTGATGCATTTATGAGGTTTGATAGTGTCACATTTCTTTACAATCAATGAGATATCTCAAAGTAAGAGCAATCCAAGACTCTACAATGCATCTAAAATACAAAGTCTTTCTGATTCTCTGAACTTCAGAGGTGCAGATGCAAGAAAATTCAAGGTTTAGTCAGACTAGTGGCAGCTTTTACTAGAGTTTTATGTACCAATGACAAACTGATCCTAAGTGACACCCAAATCCTTCTTTAATTTGCTCTACACAGCACCTTTTTGTATGAACATACAGGAGTAGGATCCCACCATAACATGCATTGGTGATTCAGCGCCTAGTGGTCATGATGAGTAAAAGGTCAAGGTTCAAGATCCATCATGCTCAAGTCCTTACTCTCTGTTATTAACTAAGGAAAATCCATGGGCTGTTTCTAATAAATAAAGTATCAAATAGGACAAAAGGAATCACCAACAACTTTAAAGTGTATTAAGGGGTTGTTTGAGCCCTATTTTTTTGAAAAATCATTTTTTCAAAATTCATTTTCAACCACACATTCTCCAATAAAATAATATATACATAAATTGAAAACTTTTTCTTAATTTTTAACCACACATTCTCTAAAAACACTATATCAAAAATGGATTTTTTCTTACAAAATGAGGCTCAAACAAGGGCTAAATAAACACCACAACCCTGAATGGCTGAACAGATTTCTCTTATGCATTAACCATCCGAGTATCAACCCTTGGGCCAAACCAATAATTCAAAAGGAAATTTCACTAAGCCAGCCACAAGCCATGGCAACCCCAATAGAAATATCAATAAACATGAGACTTCATTTGACATGCTTATAGTTGACAGAAACAGCTTTTGCAGAGATCATACAAACCTCTGGTTTCATAAAAGTCAGATCTTCCGTTGAAAATGGAACCATGTAGAATGGCAGATCAGAACGTAGCATGGCCTACATAACATAAATTGTGATCTATGAGCATTGAGAATATGAGTTTCTAAGAATGATTAATAACAAATGCTAACAAACATACCAGATTAATACATATTCCGCCCATAGGGTAGAATGAATTATTAAAAGAAATGACACTTGAAATAAAAATTAATAACACATACTTACCAGATTCTTGCTTAGAAGAGCCTGCTCAGCATTTGATGTCAAGGCCTACAACTAGTTCACATCAGTAACTAAAACTACTGGATTAAGTGAATGCATAAATGTACAGAACATATAAACAAACTACTGTAATGGAGATCATAAACAATCTTTATTTATCAACATTCCTGTTTCTTTTATGTTTTTGCGATGGTGGGGGCAGTAAATCTTTAAAAGCAGAAGCAGCTCCTCGATGAGAAAGGCCCTAGGGTATGAGGAATGACAGCATTTTAGTATGTCATCTCCATTACGATAGTTCTATCATTTTCCCTAGTCTTTTGTCCATCAGGATAATAAATATCTACTCATTTCATACTTGTGTTTGCAAAACATCTTTAATAGTTATGTATAATATGAATCAACTAATAGATATACTACAAAGTCAGGATTTACTAAATGGCATTCTACAATTACATCAATCCACAGTGCTCGATATCAAAGGTTTTATCAAAACTTCTCTCGTAATTTTATCTCATTTAGCTCTATATGAATTTCCCCTATTCGAGGATTAAAAGAATTAAAGTGGTACGCACTATCCTCACCAACAGAATAATTTTTAAATTGCAATAACAAGAACAGCACGTAGACCAGCTGCAGACAAGAATAGAAATGGATCATCCCTGCAGAGTGGAGAGATTTACAAAACTCCAGCAAATACATCTGGGATGACCAAATTTATAGCTGTTAGATAAAAAAGTACTTATTTGGTGAAAAACCCAAAAAATACCAAACTCAAACCAAACCGAAGGCAATACTAGATGTTTAGTACTCTCAGCTATATTTTTACACGAACACCCACACTGCATAAGGAAGAAAGGGGGTTATTGTTCCAAAAGTTACATTTTCTCCATGGTTCATATTAGCTAAATAACCAAATTAGTGATATGCTTAGTTGTTCAGCACAAATAGCATATCAATGATGTTTATGAGAGACTTGTTTGGTTTGGCTCACTGTTCCCATTCAAGTCTTGTCCATTCATGGAGATTTTTCCATACATTTGGTAATTGTGAAGTGTAGTTCTGAACATACTTTGATTTAAGTACTAGGCCACTAATGCATGATACTAATGCGCTTCCCTAGTTGGGTACTTTGGACCTATCATGATTCATAACTAAGGTTGTCTACATTAAGTCACTAAACATTTGTTCTAATACCAGGTACTTTGAAAAAGATAATTGTAGTCTTAATTTTTTTTTACGACAGTGGCCACTTCAGTTCATAGAAATTTGCTTCAGAATTTTTCTATAATGCACCACCGACACGGGTATGTCGGACATGCCGGCACGTGATTTTAAAGAAAGTACTGATACGAAAGTTCATCAAACATGTTGATTAAATTCTTTATTTATACAAGTATAAAATTATAAATTTTTTTTTTTATGTTGAAATCTTTTAAATGAGTACATATTTGTTATCTAATAATAAATTTGAGTTAAAAATATATAATATTTCTGATAAAGAAAGAAAAATGACTATGATATAAAATGTCCGAGTAGTGTCGGTTCCGACATATGTCGAACACGGACTCCCAACCCTAATTGAATTGTTTGTGCAGCTGAGGATTTTTTAAAAGAAATACTAACAAGACACCCGTCATAAGAGTTAACAACCTTTCTGATTCGCTCCTCATCAACTTGTTCAACACACTGCAACAGGTTTTCCAATGTACCTATCCATACAATAAATGACAACCAACAATTTAGCAAGCACTGCAGTCTAGAATAATGTAGAAAATCAGAAGGTGAAAGACTAATACAAAGTAATGAATAGGAGCACGAGACGTTAAATCAAAGGCTATAATTTCACACTGAGAAGCATACAACATGTCTAGACGGCTTTATGAGGATGTCTCATCATCTATGAATTTTCTATATGACTTACAACAATTATGAAATTTTATAATTTTATAATGTTGTGCACGTATGACCAGATTACTGTATATTCGGAGGGTACATTTTTTGGGAAATTTTCTAGTATGTTACAATAAGATGAGTTTACAGATTTTTTTTTTTTTTTGGACGAACAAGAATGGAAAATTCTATAAAGGAAGTCACTATCATTTTTTTGGTTATACAGTAGTCCAAGTCAATTAATATTTCCAAGAAATCATCATCTCTAAAGCACAATCCTACTTGTGTTTTTTTGCTACTGTTCACAAATGTCCTCTGTTTGCGACTCTATTAGAGCACCAATTAACAAGCCCTTAGTTCATCCATCGACAGAAGGAATAGGTCGACCAGCAAAGTCTATTGAGATGAACAGATAATAAGGAACCAAGATCTGGATTTCAAACAAAATGCCAATGTACTGTCAAGTTTTTTAGAGGGAGATCCAGAGTTTAAACCAAACAGTTCTAACTCAATTGTCTCTTAGTTGGGGCCTCAGCAATAAGAATTGCTTAGTTGCTAAAGACATGGCTAGTAGGATCAAAAGTATAATGTACTAAGAGTGGGTAATCTCAAATGTAAACTTATGCGGTGGAAGCGTATGTATCTNTTCAAAAGGAATTTCTTTGGGCAGGGTTGGGAGGAGAGGAAACTTCATTTGGTTAATTGGAGAGATGTCTGTTCTCCTATGAGGATGGGGGCCTCGGATTGAGGAGCCTTATTTTGTTTAACAATGCATTATTAGGCAAATGACTGTAGCGATTTGGAGTGGAGAGAGTTTCTGGAGAGAAATCATAGGGGCGAAGTATGGTGTGATGGTGGGGGGCTGGTGCTCGGGTAAGGGTCGTGGTTCCTATGGGGTGAGTTTGTGGAGGTATATCCGACGAGGATGGAGCGACCTTCGGGATAGATTGACATTTGTGGTGGGGAATGGTAATAATATCAGATTTTGGGGATGATTGTTGGTGTGGAGATCAACCACTAAAGGTGGGGTTTCCTTC
>CAIGRP010110637.1:0-95423 GCA_903798385.1 Fraxinus cuspidata
AGATAATGCAAAATCATTTCACCTCCTAATCAAACAAGAAGTCCTATAGTTTACAACTCTTCTTTATATATTAATTCGACATATTGCTCCGCATATCAGTTTAATATGATCTCATGCTAAAGAGAGTGGAGGTAATCGGCAATATTTTATGAATTCACCAATACTAAGATCGGCTAGACTAAGGCGATAACCAAAATGAATTATTGAATAACTTAGTAAAAGAGATATGATTGCTATGTGATGAAGAGATTCTACTTGTCACCTGAACTAAATTATTAGAGAAAATTTTCGATAACTTCTTGATCCCGCTTACTAGATTTATTGGTTGTTAATTTCCCGTCTTCGTGTGAGATAGAGATAAGGATATCTCATCTTAACAATGAATGAAAGCAAAAAAATCGAAATTAACCCTCCCTTTTGTTTTCTGACGGACCAATCATTCCCTGAACAAATCCCATCCCTCATATTATTTATAGTTGTTTGTATTTCTTTTTTTTTTTTTAGAAATGAAATTATTCTAAAGAATATAGATTTCTATACTCTATTTATATAGAGTGTGGCGATTCTAATGAACGATTCATGAATATGGATNAAAGAAGAAAAAAACCTATTTGACATTGTTGACAATGAAACTTACCAAAAACATTCGTTTCTCAACAAAATTTATATTGTATGAAACCTTGGATTGTTGTTGTATATTCAGCTCTTGTAGCAACTGCTGTCATAATCGATAGTTGGACCTACATTGGATTTCACTCAAATCGTCTCATCGATCTTGCTGAGGATAGGTTTGGTTTCGAACCTCTGTTTGTAGTAAAATGCAATTTAAAATTAGACGAAGTCTATGTTTTTCTCATTTTTATAAACAATTTATAAACACACTTTTTATTCCCACATTTCGAAGAACCAACAAAACTACCCAATTATCTACTGCTCATTTTTATCTATTTTATAATATAAACAATTTATAAGCACTGGTCAAATAGGCTCCAAGATGGTTAGGATTGAACTTTAACTCAATATTGGAAAATGAAACCCAGGGGGAATTGTATGAAAAAGTCATCACTTAATCCATTAATAAGCCCATTAGTAACCCCATTCAGCATCCTGTCATTTCATAGTCTAGATACTTTTCAAGAGGTGCATTGTACTAAAATACAAATTCTAGGGGTTTGCTGAACTTAGATATATTTTCCATTATTTTGAATATCAAGAGTTTGGCAAAAGTGGTTACATTGAAATTACATCCTAAAAGCAACTTAGAAAAAAAAAAGGGAATAGTGCCCATTAAAAAATCCACTATGAGTGACCCATTCTATTTTTGTCACATATGTCAAAGATCTTGTCGTCTATTAAACCAAACAATTAGTGTTGTTGGGCACACACGAGGTTATCAGCTGAATGATTTCCTAGATAATTTTTTCTCTGTGCTTGTTGGATAAAATTATAATTCGTTGAATTTATAATGGGATAGAAATGAGTAGTAGATGATTGGGTAGTAATTATGAATCCGAGGTGGTTCATTTGGAAGACATTCTATCTCTCGACCTTTCTTGGGAAGGATGGCTTATCGTGGTATAGCTTTGAGCGTTATTCTTCGAAGTTCTTCTGTACATCAAGGCCTCTATCCATATGTCCGAGGTCCTTAAGCATTCTTGAAGTGTATGAGAGGGTGTAATGCCCATAAATTCAAATTTATTTGATAATAACGAGGGATTCTATTAATTTGTACACCTTTGAGGGATACAAGGCGCCTTCAATCATAACGCCTGAATGATTTGATGTCATGGCATATTTCCAAGAAAGGACAGCTGAGACGATACAACTCTCAATACATGCAACAGTTACTGCATTTAATGCGTAATGATGGTTGTCTTCCACATTCTGTCAACTTCCAAGTGCAGAGTGGGATGTGGTCCCAACGTTAAGATCTACACCGCAGAATATGAAGCATCAAATGGGATGAGTGGCTCAGATTAAAGCCCCTAAATGTACGGTTAGATGGCCAGAGTCCAAATCTGACGGTTGGGATTGAGCGTGTCTGCCTATAAAAGGGCTGTGTATTTCAAAAGAGGGATTTTTTCTACTTTGGATGAATCTTTGCTTCTCTTTTCTTCAAGACTTTTTCAAATCTTTTTGATTTCTTCTTTTCTAGAACCTTCAAACGTTCTTTTCTCCTTAAGTCTTTTTTTCCTCTTTGAGAACTTTCCAATGTTCATTTTCTTCCGTTTCCTCCTAAGAAAAAGGATCGTAAGTATATGCCGCCTTCTTTTAACTTGTAAGAATTTGCCTTTCTTATTTCATCTTATTTCTCATACTCAAAGCAATTGCGTGAGTGTAATGGCTTCTTCAACTTCTGCTATGGGGGAAGTGGATATTTGTAAGTTAGGGAATGAGATGGGGGTAGAAATTATAGATACAACCGACCTTGTTAGGGTCGTCGAGGCGGGCGAGGGGCTTCCGTCTCGGTGTACGATGGGATAGCTAGGGGGCCCGCTAAAGTCCATCTTCCGTAAACCCTACTTATTTGGCCAATCTTAAGGAAAAATATAGAGTTCTTTATAACATAGAACTCCTTATCCCCTCCCATAATAAGCAAGCATGTTATCCTGGGCAAGACTGCGTCGCCATTAGTGAGTATTTGTTGAAGGCTAGCCTTCTCCTACCCATCCATCCTTTCTTTAGGACAATCCTTAGACTTTACGGGCTTGCTCCTACCCAGCTCGTTCCTAACGCTTGGGCCCAACTAGTGGGCTCCTACTTCCTATGGAAGGAAGCCTCATTGGGTGAAGACATGCCTTTGCATGTCTTCTAGACCGTTTACCAACCCAGGTCCTTAGGAAAAGGGGAATCCAGGGGGTGGTACTCGTTATGTCCTTGGGGGTCTTACTCCCCTTTCATCCTAGGTCTACCGACCTCCATAAAGGGATGGATGGAGATTTGGTTCTAGGTTAGGGGGAAGTGGTAAGAGTGTGAGGGCAACCTCGTTCCTCACGTTAAAGTTCCTACCTCATATTTCGATGCTAGTGAGTGCATTTCTTGTTTTTATAATATTTCTGAACTGACTAGATCTGATACTTAACCTCTTTCGTGTTTGTGTTGCAGCGGCAGCTGAACGATTCAAATTTACTGAGTGCGATTGGGACTCTTTCTGAGGTATACAAAAAATCGTCAACCATTCGTAACTTTACTCGTTTAATTTAGACAACCCGCTTTTTTGAAGATTTTGGCTTGATGGCGAGGAGATGTAAGACCTACACACGCCGATGTTATCAACCACATCTTCTTGTAAATATTTTACTAATGTTCGTTTCTCATCTTGCAGAATACTTTAACAAAATGAAGCCCCCCACCCCTGACGTGACCACTATACTTGTGGCGACGTCCACCTCTGGAAAGGGGATGAAGCCCTCATCTGTTGGAGGAAAATAGATGAAGGAAAAGATAGAGAGGGTCAGCAAGGAGGCTGCCTCTCAGGATGAAGGACGACATCCCCTAGTTGATAAGGGGAAAAGGTGGTGGTTGAGGAACCAAAGAAAAAATTTAGGATATCCACCATCGTCGTGGGCAGTTCGAATGACATATCTCCTTCTCATTCTAAAGTCCCTACAGGGGAGAAGCTTTTGGCAGCTTCTATCGCTGCTACCTCCGGGAGACAAAAGAGGCCCGCTGCAGTGGAACTTTTGAGGCAAGAGCCTGCTAAGAAGACAAGGGCCACCAAGGTCTCTTCTGCTTCGGAGGTTCCCACGGGGAAAGCACCTCTGACCACATGCGACGATAAACTTGCTGATGAGGCTCTTGCCCTTCTTCCTCCAGAAATCCAAACCGCCACTACTACATTTCACAGATACTGGACGGACAAGTGGCAAACCTTTGTTGAGAAAAACGTCGCTGTCGACATCGTGGCCACGATGGTGGCTCAAGCGGGGAGGTCATTTGGTGTTGCCATAGAGGTGGAGGCCCTCTTCAAAAACCTTCAGAACAAAAATTGAGGTTTCGCCGATAAGTCGTCTCAGGCGAGGAGGCTGCCAATAAGGCAAAGGTGGAGGTAGATGCCTTAAAGAAGTGTGCTGAGGAAGGGTATGTGAAAATTGCTTCTGCCTTAGTAGAAATTGAAAAACTGAAAAATGAGGTCCGTCTATCTTATTGTGAGGTGGCCTCCTTAACGAAGTGAGTGGAGACATCCGATGCCCATCAGAGGTTGGCAGCTGAGGCTTTGGAGAAAGCCAATAAGGAAAACTCCGTTTTGAAAAGGAGTGGGGGAACTAACTGACCTCCCAAGTAGCTGGCCTAACTGAGGAGGTGGAGACGGTCCGAAACGATGTTGAACGCACCAGTAGCGATGCCGAGAAATCATTCATGGCTAACTTTCATCTGACCGAGGCTTACCAACGCTTTGGGGGCATACTGGAGAAACTATGCTTATACCAAGGTCATTGAGTGGCTGGAGGTGCATCATAGGGACATCGACACCTCTGAACATAGAGCTGAGTTTTTGGAGGGGGAAAATGAGGTGCAAGAACCGAAAACTCCAACTGAAGGGGCCCAGTTGATCGAACTAGATGGCAAAGCCATTGATGAGGTGGCCCCCAACGCTATAGTTCCTTTTGTAGCTCCTCAATCCCCACCCCTTTAGGACAAAACTTTTTACCTTTTTGCAAACAAGTGTAATGGCTTCGGCCCTCATGATGCACCTTTCATTATTAATGAACAATTTTTTTTTTTAATGCTTGTTTTCGTTTTACTTTGCATTATCTCTGCTCCATGCTCCGTTATACCATTCATGGTTCAAATCAACTTACATTTCTATGCTAACGTCAACTTAACGACAACATCAGACTCCCCATAATATCATAATCTTAGCCACGCTAGATAATGGCTGGGTTTATCTTATGAAATGATTACAAGTGTTAGCAGGTCTTGTGACTTCTATTACTTTGGGTCTTAATAACAACTCATAACGCTTTAGTTAACGACATCAGACTGACAAGGTCAGACTCACAGAAATATAGGCTTCTTCAATTATTGAGTTTATGACATTTTTACAAGTGTTGGTAGGTCAGGTTTTGTTAATGAAGTTAGGACTCCACCACTTCAGAATTTGATAACGGTTTTTACTGGAACTTCTTCATCCTTTCTCACAACTTAGCCAATTTACATAATAATTCATGCACAAAGCTTTGAACATCGTACCTTAACATATAACCTTTCAATTGTAGCATTCTGAATTGGGTTCTGAGACTCTCTTTTGAGTTTAATGCCTCATCGAACTATCCATATTTCTTTTGAGTTCATTTGTGAAGAGGTATGCTTCAATGAAAAACTACTTTCATTGAACTTTTGTTTATGTACATAAGATTCTTGTCATCATTGATAATATTTGCGCAAATGCTCTACATTCCACGGATTGGGTTGTACCCTTCCATCCATGTTTTCTATTTTATAAGTTCCAGGTCGAACTTCTTCACATATGCTATAAGGGCCTTCCCAATTTGGCCCCGGTGTTCCTGAGCCATGTTCTTTGGAGGATAAAAATACTCTCTGAAGTACAAGCTCATTTACGCGGAATGACCTCTTCTTTACCTTCGAATTATAATATCTGGTCATTCTTTTTTTATATAAAGCCATCCTTTTTTGTGATCCGTCTCTCTTCTCTTCTAGGAGGTCAAACTCACATCTTCACATTTCGTCATTGACTATTTCATTGAAATACATTCGTCGAGGAGACGGCAGACCTACTTCTAAAGGGCTCATTGCCTCTGCTCCGTAAGCTATAGAGAATGGTGTTTCACGAGTTGTGGTTCTATTAGTGGTTCTAATAACCCAAAGCACTTGAGGATATTCATCAACCCAAGCCCCCTTAGAAGCATCCAACTTCCTTTTCAATGTGTATTTAATAGTCTTGTTGACATGTTCAGCCTAGCCATTGGCTTGGGGGTGATGGGGGGAGGAAAAGTGTTTTCTAACCCCTAGCTCGTCACACATATTTCTGACCTTCATATTATGGAACTGCTTGTCATTGTCTGATATGATTGAATGAGGAATCCCGAACTTGCAAATGATGTTCTTCCATAGGAATTTAGAAGTGTTAGCCTCTATTATCTTGGCAAGTGGTTCGGCTTCCACCTATTTCGTGAAATAATCGATGGCGACTATCGCGAAGTTAGCACTTTCTCTCCCTTTGGGGGGGGGGACCAATTAGGTTGATTCCCTATTTGGCAAACGGCCAACGGCTAGACACTATATTTAGCTCTTGTAAGGGTTGCCTTTGAATTGTAGCAAAGCGTTGGCAATTATCACATCTCCTAACGAAGTGTTGCACATCCTTTTTCAAGGTGGGCCAATAGTATTCCTGTTTAAGCGCTTTTTTAGCCAAGGACCACCTTCCTGAGTGATTGCCACAGATTCCTTCATGGATTTTCCTGAGAACATAATCTGTCTGTTATCCTCTGATGCACTGTTGTAGGGGTAATGAAAATCTGCGTTTATATAGCACATTAGCCTATAAGACGAAGTGCGCCGCTCTTCTTCTGAGCTTCTGTGCTTCTTCCTTTTCCAGGGGATGAATCTAATCCTTAAGGTAAGTTATGACAGGTTGCATCCAAGGTAGAGTCTCCTTAATCTAAGTCACTATCCCACTTGTATCGATTAAGGGTCCGAAGATATGCTCAATAGGTATTCCAACGCATAGTTCGGAATTTTTGCTACTTGCTAACTTTGCAAGTGTATCGGCATGAGCATTTCTAGATCGATGGACCTATATTAGTTCAAACTTTCGAAAGAAGGGATGAAGCTCATCACCAATTTCAAGTATGCTGCCATGGATTTGTCTCTGGCTGAAAAGTTTCCATGGACTTAGCTAACTACCAGCTGTGAATCACTGTTGACAACAAGCTTCTTCACCTGCATCTCCTTTGCCAACCTTAGGCCAACTAGAAGGGCCTCGTATTCTGCTGCATTGTTTGTATCTTTGAAGTTGAGCCTTACAACGCAAGAAAGCGTGTGTCCTTCTGGATTGATCAGAATGATCCCAGTCCCCGACCCTGATTCTCCAGAGGATCCATCAACTGAGAGGTTCCGCGTTTGAGGTTCTTCGGGTTCCATCTCCTCTTCTACCTCTGGAATCGGGGTGAACTCAGCCACAAAATATGCTAGGGCTTGCCCTTTGATGGCTGCCCTAGGGTTGAAAGTGATATCGAACTCGCTAAGTTCCTCAGCCCATTTAAGTAATCTCCCTGAAGCGTCTGGTTTTTGAAGCATTTTCTTGAGGGAGTAATTTGCCAATACATGGATGATGTGTGCTTGGAAATAGGGCCTCAACTTTCTCGATGCGGTTATCAATGAAAATGTCAACTTTTCCAAGTTTGGATATCTCGCCTCCGCTGCAAGAAGTGCTTTACTGACATAGTAAACGGGTAGCTGATGGCCATCCTCCTCTCTTATGAGAACCGAACTGAGTGCTTCAGCAGTTATTGCCAAGTATAGCTGTAGTACTTCATGGTCCTTTAGCTTAGAGAGAAGAGGCACCTGACCCATATGCCTCATTGAAACTTTTTTCATCCTTTGAGAATTTTGAAAAATGGTAAGCATTTGTCTTTTGCTTTAGAAATGAATCGGTTTAAGGCTGCCACCCATCCAGTGAGGCTCTGTACCTCTTTCGGTGTTCGGGGTGACTTCATTTCTATCAAAGCCTTCACATTTTCAGGGTTTCCTTCAATTCCTCGTTGGTTGACTATGTAACCCAAGAATTTCCCCGACGATACTCCAAAAGCACATTTTAAGGGGTTTAGTTTCATACGATATTTTCGCAGAATTTAGAAGGTTTCATTTAAGTGGGCAACATAATCACTGGTTTTCAAACTTTTCACTAACATTTCTTCTACGTAAACTTCCATAGTTCATCCAATGAGATTGACAAATATTGTTCACGAGTCTTTGGTAGGTGGCTCCAGTGTTTTTCAGTCCGAAAGGCATGGCTTTGTAACAGTAGAGCCCTTTATTCGTGATAAATGAGGTTTGCTCATCATCTGCTGAGAATATGAAAATTTAGTTGTATCCTGAATAGGCGTCCATGAAGCTAAGTAACTCATGTCCAGCAATTGAATCCACCAACTGGTCTATTCTGGGGAGTGGGAAGCTATTCTTAGCGCAAGCTTGGTTCAGATTTGAAAAGTCTATGCAGACTCTCCACTTCCCATTGGGCTTTTTAACCAACACTAGGTTGGACACCCATTCAGATAAACAGATTCTCTTATAAACTCATTATCAATCAATTTCCTAACCTCATCTTTCAGGGCCTCGTACCTATCAGGGTTGAGGGCTCTCCTTTTCTGCCTATGTGCCGTGACTCGTGGGTTTATGTTTAAGTGGTGGCAATTGATACTGGGATCAATGCCTACCATGTCGTTGTGTTTTCAAGCAAAGACATCAAGGTTCTTGAGTAAAAAAATTTTAATTCTTCCTTCATTTCTAGCTATAGGTTACTTCCCACCTGTAGACGTTTCGAGGGGTCTGTAGGATTTGCTGGGAAGGTTTCCAGTTCTTCCCTAAAGTCCGTTTGAAGTTCACAATCAATTATGTGGGGGTCCAACTCCTCCAGGCTGACTGCTTATTCAGCAAACGTCCTTTCTTCAGAGGCCTCAATCATGACAACATCTTTTCCCTGTTTGTCCAGGAAGGTCGTTCATAATAACGTCGGTGATGATGGTATTAACAACTTTTGGTTCTATCTTTCTTAGGGAATTTGGGTAACACTCCCTAGCTCCTCGTTGGTCCCCCCGGACTATAGTGATGCCGTTTCCAGAAGGAAACTTCATGCATAGTTGATGGTGAAAGTGACTGCCCACAACTCCCTAAGGGTGGGTCTTCCAAGTACTCCATAATAGGCAGATCGATTATCAACTACTAGGAATTCCATGAAATGACGAGCAATCAGAGGCTCCGTTCCCAACTCTATTGTTAGAATAATTTTACCTCTTGGGATGATAATGTCTCCGATAAACCTGCATAAGGGAGAACTCATAGGAGTCAGTTCATGATTGACTGTCATTTTATCGAAGATAGTTCCGAAGATAATGTTGACTGAACTCCCATTATTCACCAACATTCTTTTGAGGCCATTTCAAGCCATGACGGCCCTTACTACCAGGGTATCACAATGTAGATAATGTACTCCCACCATATCCTCTTGGGTGAATGTAATTAGTGGGATTGCTTTCCTGATTGTGAAGTGATTAACTATGTAGCTCATCATGGGAGAGTCACTTGCTTCTCTTGCATAGCACTTTTTGTGAATTCCTGGACTCCTCCCCAAGATGAGGGCCTCCTATGATTGTATCGATTTCTCTGATGAGCTCTTGCTCGATGTTAGGTGGAGGACTTCGTCTTTGTCTTTGACCCTCTCCAGACCTTTCAATGTCATTTTCTCTCTCCCTTGGAGGATCGCTGCAATTGGGCCGCGTTGTTCGTTAGCCCTGGATTGCTGGTTTAGTCTGTAGGGAGCATTTCTTTGAAGGCGTCTTCCTCGATTCTGGGTCTGGGAATGTCTTGTGGTGTCCCAATAGTTCTCTGTTTGATGGTCATGAGATTGGTGATACATGCAATAGTTCGGCGGTTCATCCCTATTTCTAGGTTCAGCACCTCGTCCTCTACCTCACCCCTTAAAAGGGTGCCTTGGGTAAAGATGGCGATGGTGCGTTTCAGCATCGGGATCGACCTCCTTGTAAGCCAAGGTGGGTACAGCATTGAGTGTTGCTGCGGCTAATTTTTTACCATGATTTAATGGTGCCTGATGGTCCATTAAATAGGAAGTGTGGCATTTTTCTCTTTGCGTTTGCGGAGGTGGCAGGCCCTGGCTGGCTCTACTCCTATGATCTCTCAATTCTTCATTGAGGATCTCGCGCCTTTTCATTTCCAGAAAGGCGTCATAGGTGATAGGGTCTTTGTTTTGCACATCCCTCCAGAAGAGAGTGTTCATATTCAGTCCTCCTTGTAGAGCAGTAAGTGCTTCTCTGTCTGTGACTTGCACACAATAAGTCATTTCATCGGTGAAGAGAGATAAAAATAAAAATTTAACGATTTACCCTGCTATTGTCGCATATCTTGCAACCGTTGAATAGGCCTTTCTCTTTCTTTGCTCGTAGCGAAGCGTTTCAAGAGTGTCCTTTTAAGGTCGGGCCAACTTCGGATGCTTCCTTCTGGTAACCTAGAATACCAGATTTCTGCCCCTCCACTCAAGGTTAAATGGAAGGCTCTACATTTCATGGCTGGTGTGGCTCCCTTTAAGTTCATTTGAGTCTTGAAGCTGTTAATGTGTTTCGCTGGGTCCCATATTCCATCATATTTGGGAATCTTAGGGAAAGTAAAGTGGTTTAGCATGGGTACATTCTTTATGGCCTCTAAAAAAGTCGAATGATCATCATCATCATCATCAAGGTCGCAAGATCTCTGAGGTTCGTCCGAATCGTCGTCCTCCCCTTGATGGGTTTGAAGAGATAGCTGAGATGGTATTGCTTCATTTCTTGCTTGACCCCTCCTTTCACGCCTATATTTAGGGGGACAGACCCGAGGTTTCCCCTGAAGGATGGGTTGTCGTTCCTCGTGTTGATGCATCTCTTGCTGCCTATTTCTAAGCATCAGAGGGGCATAACATACCTGCCTATTTCTAGGCACTTGGGGGGGTAATCTTGCATATTTCTAGCAATCCTGGCCCAATCCTATCGAATACGCTAACTGACCTTTGAGGTCTATTATCCAGCTCCTAATTTGGAGGGAAGTTAAACAGTGTTTCGTATGGTCTTTCCGAAGCACAGTTAGTTAATGTGCCCATCTCAGCTTCTCTTACTTGTGAAGCCCCCATCCTGCTATAAGGGTGGCTTGCCATCTGACTTTGGACTTCTTCCTCCCCCTGGCTATATCCTTGAGGATCCGGGAATTCGTTGTACGGGGCTGCATGTGGAGGGACATGGAATTCTCCTTGCCCTTGCATATTCATCAACATTTCTTGCATGGCTAGGTTTTGTTGAGTTATGTTTCTCATATTGGACACCATCATGGCCATTGCCCTAGTAAGCTTGGCTGCAACCCTTCCCCCACCTCTAGATCCTCCTCATCTTCGTGTTGGAAGTCCTGGGCGTGAACTTGGATTTAGGGTACTCACTTGTCCTTTTAGGTTCATTTTCATCATTTGAACTCATCTTTTTCAATGTACTCAATACTAGTGGTTTGTTTCTCTTCAGGGGATTTTCAGATTCTTCACCCCTCCTTTTTTCAAGGATACTCCTTTCTTCAAGGGTTTTGATTCTTTCAACCAAACTTTTCACAATTAATCAATGCTTTCTCCACGTGTTCTCGTGGTTAGCTGTTAAGATTCACACAGAAGTCGCCAATCTGTTGACCCTAAAAATGAATCAACGGATGCCGGGCCTACTCACGCGACGTCAAGTACGATTTCGGCACGTTTTTTTACCTGATAACGATGGTAACCGGACATAATTGAACGCGGGTGGTACTTTATGGCGCGAGACAAAAATATGTTCGAGGTCCGACATGTGGAACAAGAACAATCGCACTAACAACGATTGTCCAAGTGAAATCCCATCAATACAAGTCACATTCAACAGGAATATGTCGAAGGATAGATAAAATATTTGCATTTTTTGTTCTTCTACGAGTTCAAGTGTATAGTATGAATGTATGATTGTTCTTTTCTTAATCAATCATCCAACCCCCTTTTAGTTACAATGAAGATCTGTTTATATTATCATAGCCGACGTGGTGACCGTTGGATCTAACTCACGTGACCTCATCTCCCTTATTAAGGCCTCACATTATGGTCTATTCATACCATAAATGCATTGATAAGGGGTCAACTGCCCTATGCAATAGACTGACACACTGACAAAATTACTATAGTTACATCAATCACTTCTACGAGATCTCTGAATCTAATGTGATAGATAATTTCGACATCTTGAACTTCAGGCGAACTTAAGAGCCTCGAATAAGTCATTGGAGGTGATTCTATATAGGGAAGAACCTCAGCGCTTATCCACTTCTTCATCAGCGTGCCAGCTCGAGCCTCGGCTCAAGGTTTGTTCCATGATGCACTTCAGCTATGCAGTGAGGGCTTAAGTACGATGTCCTTGTGTCAACTTTATGAGTTTTCTTACCACATTATGCCTTGTGGGTCTGCTTGCCACGAGTCCACCCACGTGACAACCTCTAGTGGAGTCTCGAATAAGAGGCGTAACATATACAATTAATTCTTTTAAATCTAATCATTGCTCTTCAACATCCATCGTTTACCATGTACATCAATTCTTATATTCTACACCCTTGACTTTATCGACGCCAATTATGAAAGAGAAATTTGAGAAAATTATGCCAAGTCCTGGTGACATAGAGAATCGTTAATTTCGATGGCAACTCCAACCATCAGAGATGTAGATAATAAGATACTAGAAATCCGTGCTACAATTTTGAACTTATATCTAGTGGGAGAAAATCTTCTGAAGATAGGGTCCTCAGATTTGCGAGAGAAGATGGTGAGAACTAAGATTTAAAATTTTTAATCTCTCTTTTTTTAATGTTTTGGGTTCCAGATCAAGTCGGGTAGGGTAGCAAGTTTTGGATCAAAACCTACTACCCAAACCAATTTATTTAAAAATAATAGTCGATCTGACTTGACTTATCCCACAAAAAGGACAAAAATCAAATCGACTCCAATTGGGTGGGATTTTTGGGTCGGTGGAAAAATGCCGATCCTAATTTTTGGTCATCACGTTTTGATCTTGGATCTTGTTCAGTAGGCTTTTTCCTTGATTTTTTTAACCTTCAATTTGACTATTAGGAACTCCTTGGAAAAATTATATCTATCGAAAATGTTGGGTTTTTTTATATTTAATAAATTCAGGACGATTATGTAAAATTGATGTTGGATAAGTATTGTATCGACATCTAAGATTGATGACTCGACTCTAAAACCATTTGGGGCAATTGGAAGCAGTCTAATTAATTAGACTTGCTCATGGCCCAATTTCTCACTTAGTGGATGACTTATTTGGCCGACTTATCATATTATTTTTGGGCTGGTCCATTACTGTACCCTAAGTGATCTTATATATATTTCTCCTTCACGGCTTTGTCATTAAAAAGTGTGCTTTGCCCTTGAATTGAGAGAGAGACACGCCTACCTTTCCTTGTGTTTTTGTATTTCCGCTTGTAGTTTGTCTCGTTCATCTTCTCATTATTCTTTAGCCTTTCTGGCTCCGCCTTTGTAGCTGCAAAACACCTTTCCTTTGTGTCCTAAGTGGGTACAATTGAAAGCAAGTGAAGAGAGGAATACTTTGAAGGTTTTGGGTCGATTGATTGGGTGTCGATTTGGTTGATAAACTGAGTCTGGATCCTTGGGTATTGGAGTCCATTATCCAACACAACACAACACAACACAAAACATATCACTTCCTCTTATTAGTATCTTCTAGTCACTTTGTCGTCAAGTTTCACTTGTATTTTTGTTAGGTTTTCACATATGGTGTAAATATGTTGACCTCAAAATATGGCTAATCATGCGGTAACATATTGTGACAACCTCCCTATTTATCGATGCATCACATACATAGTGTTTCACTGTTAGGATACAAAAGTCTTCATCCCTGAAAAGGATCCAATTACCATTTTCACTCCAAAAGTTATTCAAATGCCGAAACAAGAAAGTGAATGAATGCAAGAGAATTAGGCGCAAGAGATTTGGTTAGGGTTTAGTCACTCACTTTTTGAGTGCATGGGTAGCTTTTACAAATCAGAAATTATTTGTGATGTTCAAATGGATGCATGTCATATCCTATACCGTAGATCGTGGCAGTTTGATGTGGAAGCCGTATATATGGGTAGAGAGAACACAAACATGTTTCAATGAAAGGATAAAAAGATCATGGTTGCGCTCAATAGGGAATGCACAGAAAATTTCTAAGTTGGAAGGGAAGGCCTTCCTAGCTATTACAAATTCAGCCAGAAAGTTTTTATCAGATGAGCCTCTATATCTTGATGACAACTTAAATCTTAAATCAACTAGAAAAATAAAGGAATAAGAATGATGTATGAAATATGCATAACTTTCAACTCGAATGTTAGATTTATGCAAGTGAGTACATTTCGGAGTATTTTTTTATTCTCTATAAATTTTCTAGATCAAATTCCATCATTTATAGGTATGTTTTAACATTTTTCTGTTTTAAATTAGTTTGTATTTTCAACATTTTTGCAATTTTTAGTTTCAATCGGATTTGTTTTGCGTTTTCCTAGTTTAGTTGGATTTGTCTATAGAATTAGGTTTTCATTTTGATTAGAATTCATTTTTAACTCCTTAAATATGTGTTAAGGCTTGAAAACCCTACATACGTTTATTGATTAGTAATAGTGTTTCAATTTTCTCATTATATTTGGTGGATTTCAATATTTTTTTACGTCCATTCAAGCAAAATTCAAATAACACATGTTCATGTGTTACGAACAAGAATTTTTTATTATTGGTCACATTTTCGTCATGTGTGTCACGATGATTCTTCGTTCATTTTCCTTTAATCATCATAAAAGTACGTGAATGAAACTTGAAGATTTACAATAAGTAACCATACTTGACATATTTAAACTTGCTCATAAGTGTCTATTAATAAATCCATGAAAAATCATATCCTGATATATAACAACTATTCTGTATTGTAAAAATGTCGTAATTCATAATATCTTGGCATTTTGAACATATAACTTCAAATAGTCTTGGCAGATAAAATTCACATCACTTTACTTCCGATAGAAGTTTGATATAATTCGTGTCCAATAACGTAATAACCATATGTTTTAATATTTGAAACAACAATACAGGTAAAAGTACCTACCTAATGGGTATGGATACCTACTAAGGAGGGTGTATTCAATTTGGACATGACTTGTGGAGACTCTTAGAAAAAACGAGAATCTTGCTAGAATATTACTTTGTCGTAGAGAATTTTAGAGAATTAAACCTAGTCGTTGGATATGACGAATCTTCTACATCCTTTCTAAGGAAGTGTGGCCATATAAGGGTATAGGGGCTCACTTATAGAGCATTTAATGAGAGATCTAGTGAAAAAAGAAATAGAACATTGGTGGGAGATAGGGGTGAACGTGGTTCGATTTTAACGATTTATGTCATATTTTTAACTCAAACCATTTCATGCAGTTTTTTCAAACCAAACCATTATTTGCGGTTTAGTTTGGTTTTAATTCGTGATTTACCCATCGATATTATAGTAATATATTTAAAATAAGTTAACATATAAGTTTAAATAAGAACTAATAATGTTAAATATTGATTACATTCATATTTGTTTCATAAAACCCATGCATGCCATGATGCTAATGAAATCTAGAAGAGGTATTTCTACAGAGTGAATGTGTCCTACAACAATGCCTCAATATCAAGATATTCACTTCAAAGCACTCTTAAACATGTTAACGTGGATAAAAGACATCCGTGTTAGGTAGCGAGGACAAACAATCTATTACTTTTAGATAAGTTACAGATTTTTTCTGAAAAAGATTATAAAATCAACCTGTATCATTTCCTTCTCCTTCCAAATAACTTCAGTAAGAAAATAACACGAAAAAATGTGTTGAAAGCAAATTCAAACGCTTTATTTTGATATTGGTTACAGGAAGAAAAAATTAAATAAAAATTCATGAAGAAAATTGATGAAATCTTTTAACTATTTTGATATTAGTGCTCTATTTTGATATTGATTTCAGGGAGAAAAATGAACAAAAATCATTTTAGTTATACACAAATGAAATCTCTATTTCATCAAATACATACTAAAAAATAAAATAAAATTCAAAATTATCCGTACTGCCCCTACACAAATACGTACTAAGAAAGAAAAAATCAAGTTACAAAAAAGAAATTAAAATACTAGGTTATAGGTTGTATATATGATCTTTGATTCTACAAATACAAGGGAGCAATATTAAACAAATAACAAAATCTCCTCTTTTTTCTTAATTATATAACAAAACTTGCATTCATAAAATATGTGATCGCATGCATACTATTAATTATTATAATCAAGTTTTAATATTGTGTCTCAAAAATCTCTATCAATAAATCTTTTTCCAGTAATATTAATAAATCATTTATCTCTGTCTTCTTTATTGTTTTTGAAAACTTCTTCCTATATTAAGATAATTTGATTACATTTATCATAAAATTTCAAGAATGGGCAACGAGAATGCTCTATTAGACGAAAAATCTTGTCAATCTATAGAAACAAACGAATTTGTTTTCTTGTTGTCAACGATGATCTTACATGCCATAATTTCCTTGGATGAAATGCTTCAGCTCTACGCCCATGAAGGCATTAACTGAATCTACACTAGAAAAACACTTTATTTTTTTTACTATGAATTAAACTTGTGTACATCATTTTCCTTAATTTAACCAAACTTGAACTTCTTGTTACGAAATGCATGAATTTGATGTTATACAATGTTTATGAAGTAACATAAAGTAACAACTCGTTTAAGGTTTTCAGTATTACATACTGGAAACACTTGGGATGTTCTAAAAATGATGTGGGAAAGGAAGGACAGTTTCAATTTGGTTTTAACAAATACTAACAGGTCAGAAATAGAAGCATTTAGGATTGTCCAATATATTCAAAACAAGTTTAACATTCTTATTAAGTATAACATTCTAGTAAATATTAACAAAAACTTAAATTTTCAAGTTTACCTTTTACTCGCTTCAATCTTCACGTTGAACAAAACATCAATTTCGTTATGGTTATGCCTCCAAAAAAAAATGAAACATCAAGTTTCCTCTTTAATAAAATTAATTTTTTAATTAAAAAATAAAAAATCGATTCGATTCGATTCGATTTTATGCGATTTCTGAAAATCAAAACCTAAACCAAATCATTTTGAAATGGTTTGGTTTAGTTTGAGAGGAAAAAAAAACAGTGGGTCCATATGGATCAGAACCAACGATTTCAAACCAACGGATTTAGCTCGGTTTGCGGTTTCACGATTTTTTTGTGTAGCACTAGTGACATTTTCTTACAGATGTAAATGTCACCCATTTACATTCACATAGAATAAAAGAGTTTAACAAGCTAAATCATATGAATGTATGTTCTATATAGAAACTATAGGATGGTATAGAACTATAAGATGTATCATCGGTACATAAAGAATTACAGGAAGGATATGAGAGTAGTACTGAGATGGAATCCAAAGGTGATGATAGGCAATTATAATTGGTTCAAAAGTGACAAAGGACTCATAGTAATAGTAGACTTCACATTTCTAAACAAGCAGAACATTATTGAAAAACTAATTTTAGAACAAATGGGCTGCATGCAAAAATAATTAAAATCCTTTGCCATCCCTTCGTGCATCGAAAGTAATCCCATTAAAAATAGGTTTAACAGTATCCAAGTCATTCAAATTGAAGATATGCTTAAATTTATGGGGAGGAAGAACAATATGAAGATACGCTTAAATTTTCGTTCTTGATCCACTTCCTGAACGTCGGACATCGAAATAGGCTTTCTTTCTTGGAAAACTTCGATTTTTGATTCAGAGATTTCTACTCTGGAGATAGTATTATCACAGCCAACAATGAGAAAACTCCAAAAGTTGTATTCTTTCTTTATCTTCATTTCAACGGAAGCAAAAGCATTTCTTTGAGAAAAAAAAATTGGAAAAAAAAAATCTGAGTTGAACACTTGCTAATTTATTGAGATACCATGTCGCATTATTTATATCCATATGCATACCAATACATGTATTTTGTATGAACTGGTTACTAAATTTGTTTGATATCAATGTTGCCTTCATAATTTCAATTTTATCTTGATGTTCATGAATTGAAGAATTTGTGTGTGTGTGTGAATTTAAGATTTTATAGGTAAATTGTGATTAAGTGATACGTCATATAGTTCAATAATAAACGGTCATTCTAGCAAGCCGGCAACAATAAGGGGTTTAAATTAGTTACGAAATAAAATAAAATAAATTTATTGTATCTCCTTCAACTCTATATTCCTCTACTTCTGCTCGAATTTAGAGTTAGGTACGGCTACAACTACAAACAGCCCAAAAACCTACGGAAGAAGAAGGCGGAAGAAGACAATTGATAACCCACATTTCTCTCCATTTAAGCCATGGATACTAAATCAGGATCTAAACTTCTAGTGAGGTTACTAGTCTAGGTTCGAGATTGAGATATTCAAATTTAGGAAGAATCCTTACATATTAAGATAGTTATTTCCAATGGTAAAAATCAAACTAAACTTGAGCAAGAGAATAATGAGTGTAGTGTAATCAACTTTAGGATAAATAGCTCGGGTAACAGATTGAAAAATAACCAACTTAAAGGTAAATTAGATATTTGGCTATTGATGGTCGAAAAAATAACCAACTTAAAGGTTCATGATGATTTGATTGACTATGCAAACACGCCGATTGATCATTGAAAACTTTTAGAACTTGAATTAGATCAATTATGGCCGATGAGGACCAAATTATGAAGATTTAAAGATGAAGGAGCAAAGATTGTACATAAGAAGGGACTCGAGCAAAACGGAGGAGAAATTCAAGGACCATGAGCAAGAAGGAAAAAACTATACGTTGCGATCGCAAGGGCATAAAAAAAAAAAAAACAACAACAACAACTCAGAAACTTGCAGCTTCAATTGTTGAGCCTTGCGATCACAATAGTTCTAACCGTACTATGACATGGGGTTATTCCTGCCAGAATATTCTGTTTCCTAAGTTTTTTCGACCTCTTCTCCAAAACCAATTAGGGCATGATTTATGACCTAATTTGGCCCATAAATACAACTATTCATCTACAATTATAGGGAATCTCTTAGAGTAGAAATTACTGATATATCTTGCAAAGGGGAATAGCTAGGGATAGCAAAATGGCCTGTCGGCTCGAGCCGCCCGTGGCTTGGCTCGAAAAAGCTCGAGCTTAGGCTCAGACCGAGCCCCAGTTTGGGGCAAAGGCTCGAGCCCAAGTTAGCCTGTGTCACGAGCCGTTTTCGGTCAAGACGAACCGAGCCTGATTAAAAAAAAATTGAAAACAGTAACTGTAGCTTGTAGGAAGAAAAAAATTCAAGCGTCTACACGTTGCAGGCAGCTACGAAAAAAAAATCTAGCTGACTCGGCACGCTAAGGTTTGAGCCGAAAGCTCGGGTCGAGCCTCAATTTTTTGGCCGAGCTTTTGCTCGGCTCGACTCGACTAGGGCCAAGAAAAGATCGAACATTTTTTGCTCGAGTCGAGCCCGAGCTTCGAGTTTCAACTCGACTCGGGTCGGCTCGTTGACATAGCTAGGAATAGCTCTAGAGGAAGTTTTTGATCAACAATTTCATATTTCTTGCAAACTTCATAGAAGTTTTAATACAAAACGCATCCATACACTTTCAATTAATGGATCATTAATAATTTTATTGAATGATTGTTAGGAGTCTAATAATTTTCAATTAATGGATCATTAATTCAATTGTTTTGTGATTTCTATTGACGTTCGAGAGAAGGAATAGCAATTTGACTAGTAGTAACAATCATTGTTAAGATAATAGAGGATAAAAAGAAGTTCTCACTATTGAGAGCGACAATGGTCTTTTGACTCTGGTGCAGCTGGAGAGAGAACTCTACTCATTGCCCAATCATCTATCTTATAAAAATTGAAGCGGTCCAAGATCCATTACAAGTGGAGCCTAGCCACACGTCGAAATTAAGCAGAGCTGCAATACTTTTTTATATTCCTCTCAAACCACCGACACATTGGTTTGTAGCCACGTGCTCTAATTTTCTAAGTTATAGGCCCCACCTCATCTCCACTAGATTTGTTATTGGGAATACCCTAAGAAAAATGAACCTTTTCTTCTATATCATCAATTTTGTTCGGATTCGTATTTCCTTCCGAAAAAAGGAAGAAGATCCTTCTCATTTAGCAAATCTTTCTTGTTCCTGTTTAATCCCCAATTTAGCAAGTAATAACAATCATTTTAAAGTTCAATAGAGGATAAAAATATACTGTTATGATTTGTATAGTCCTTTTGAATATTCCTATAATTCAATACATGTTTGTACATTCGCATCATTCATAAAGATATAGAGTGGTCATATGTAAGGATATATTTAATTCTAACCCAATATAGATTATTAAATAAATTAAAAATATTAATCTTCATATAAAAATAAATATTGTCGAATAATGGAATTGATATTAAAATGGATAAATGCACAGCATTCGAAGTCCTAGTGTTTGTCAATTACTTGGTTTCTTAACCATTTTACATTAATTAGTTAGATTATTTAATTTATTTACAGATTATAGGTTATAAATATAAAACTCGTTCAAACATTCCTATCCAATTAAAGTTAGGTTTAATTGGAACTAGATTAAATACTCCGCTCTTGTGTGAAAGATACTCTACTTATTGTTTGTTACTTGGATACAATATCAAACACTTTACAAGACTTTAGCAAACTTGATTTAAGCCCCTATTTGACACACATTCTTTCAAAACTTATTTTTACACATTTTTCAATAAAATAATATTTTCCATCACATCAATTATTTTTCATTACTTTTTAACCATATATTTCTCACAAAGAAACCGAGTTGTGAACGACATTAGGCAGAGAAATATTCAATTAATTTCTTGTATATCTATTCATCGCTCTTCAACTTCCACCATTTTACCTTGTACATCAATTCTTGTATTCATTCTACATTATTAATTTTATCGAAGCCAGTTAAGAGAGACAAAGGGTGTTGTTATTTTTATCCACCATTTTTATATATTTATCCACCTTTGGAAGAAAATTATATTACACTTTTTAAATTAATAAATGCAAGAGAATTAGGTGCAAGAGATTTGATTAAGATTTTGTAAGTGCCTTTTTTTTTTTTTTTTGAGTGCAGGACTCACATATATAGAAGAGGTATGTTTTTCAATATGGGCCACTGAATCGAGTCGAAGCCCAAGAAGAGTGGGTTTGATTTAATCCTATCCAATCCAATTAATATCACTGATTCCCAATCAGTAATGTGGATTTTATTCTGCTATGCGTACGACACACAATTTATTGGTTAAAAAAAAAAAAAATAGTGCTCAAGTCTGTGTCATACATTTATGTCGTGTCAAACTTTGAAATATATGTTTTCAACAAAACAATGGCATATGAATGGCCTGTGAATACGAGTCAATCCCGAATAAGTAATGACTTACGTATTGCCACTTAAATACGATTCAATCCCTAATAGGTGAGGGTTACGAATTACTTTTAAAATACTTGCCAATTCTAAATAGGTGAGGGCTTATAAATGACTTTAGTCAACTTCCAATAGGTTGACTTATGAATTGGCTCTGAAGATAACACGTCAAGATCTAACAAAATTTTGGTGACATTTCCCCTATAATGTGGATTAAACCAACCTGAAATTCAACACAATATACTCTATGCGCATCTATTAAAATAAATTGGGACCATATGCCCCCTCCAAATATTCATGACAATAGAGGAAAATAACGATAAATTCATCTTTTTCCAAACTCATCACAAAAGTAACACAAATAATGCACGAATCATATAAAATGTGACAAGCCCATCGAATAGTATGCATATGATTATGTATCAATGTAGACAATATGCTTACATAACTCAAATAACAGCATATAACGTACGAAATAATAATTTTTGGTAATAATAAAAACAGCAATATGATATGCATGTTGACAGCGGATCTGTTCTAGTGAAATAATACAATGATAGCAGATCACTATGATAACATGGTTAAAATGAAGATTTTCTTGCTTGCTATGATTTTCTTTCAGAAATTACATTCCTTCTTGAAGTGGGATGGAGTAATTTGTTACCATATTATATTTGCCTTCGTTACAAACGTTGCTGGTCACCCGACTTGTTTTGTTTAAGCTCACGCACTGTACCTACTATATTACTAGGATTAATGACAATGATAATATGACATGGCAAAAAATATATATATACTTGCATGAACTAGGCAAAATGGCCTTTGGCTAAACAATTTTTGCCTTTTAAACCCTCTTTTGAAAAACGCATTCAAAAGCATAAGTTATCCTCGATGTTACATTGCTGTCTATATAGACGCTAATAACGATATGCTAACAAATTTTTCATTCACATTATTATTTTCATTTTAGAACTCGACTAGTCAGCATGCACAGGAAGCTTTCCGATGTTTCAAGTTCAAGTTTCCTGGTCATCAAAAAATCATTTGTCAGAATGGTATTGCACAATGCTTTCACTTTGATCATCTCCTTTCCATAGCTTGGGTGATGCTAATAATTATTGAATTTGATCAACTTGAATTTCAGGGGGTTCATTAAGTTTAACAGGACTGATTATGTGAAACATAAAGCAGAGAATCGCATTATAACCGATGCAGTACATGCAATGGTCTGTGATCTTGTACATGCCTTTACTAGTTGTTTGGAATAATATTAAAATTCATAATCCTATTGTACAGTTTCTTACCTGTCAAGGACCTTTGGCTGAGAGAGAACCTGGAAGAGCATTTTTGCCTGGAACTTAGCAAGGATTGATGTAATATCTCTAAAAACTGTTCACAAGTTTGCTAAGAAGTTTGTTCTGATAGTAGTTAATGTACCAGTTAATAAGATGATGTAGACAAATTCTACTTCTGTTGCATGTTATCCACTTACGCTTTGTTTAGAAAGGAGTATTGTATTCACTGTGTATCAAACAATGTAAAAATGTTTATACGCACCTCTTATTTCGATCATCAGCGTTACGGAATTGAAATTTATACACAACTAAGTTGACATGTTCTTTTCGTACAGCCAGAGGCTGTTCTACTTTAACTACAGGAACTCAAAGAAAAGCAATTTAGAAGGGCATAAAACAAAATGAGGCACTGATATCGGAAATTTATATTAACCATCATCTTTCTCATGACTTACAGTGCTAAACAGATACGAGTCCAAATACTGTGTGTAACTAGTTAGGCTTGAGTTCGCATTCAGCCACCTTCTCCCACGATTTGCAACTTTTGTCCTTGGTGTCAGACTTGTACAATGCGAAGCGATATATCTGGTAGCTCAAATTGCTAATGTTCTTGTCGAGCACATTAGCTTTCTCTTCAGCTTTCTTTTTCTCCTCGTCGCTTAGGTCCCCATATAGGAGGCTCATATGTGGCATATAAGCTGCAAGAACATGGAAGATTTATCAGCATTACAATCTATTTTAGTAGATCACAAACAAGCCATGCTGAGAAGTCCTGCTTTTAAATAAAGAGTGGGAATTAAAGAAAAGAGTAGTGGTCTAGTGTTTACTTCTGGTAAACCCAAGAAAGAGAGAGAGATTAAACACAGTTAAAATGGTATTCGATCACGATATTCAAAGTTAGCTCAGTGACTTACGTGTTGAGGTTTTGTAACCAAAATGACTGGTGCAGTAAGCACTAGCCTCCAATACCTGATTACAGGAATTTCACATCACCAATTTATACAGAATAACATGAAAGTGTATGGACATGTTTGGTACAGGTTACTAGAAATACGATATACATCAGATTTCGACTTCCTTTTCTTGATAATTTCCTGCCATTCCAATCCATCATGTCAAACTTTCCATTTGTACTATACTAGATATGAGATAACACCCAATGCTTAACAGAGAAAAAGACTGCAGTATGCCTGTATCTCTCGTGCAATAACAATTTCCAAATCCAGTACCTATATGAGCCCGCTGCTTAGTTTTTAAAGGAATACACATTGTTTTCAACTTATATCCTATTTCTCTATTTCTATTTTTATGTATATTGCAGTGAATGCAACAAACAATTCTTTAATAGTAAACACAAGCATCCTAGCGGTTTACAATCACTGTCCAAAAACGTAATGGGATATCTTATCTGCAAACCAAAAATGTTAAAAGAGGCAAATAATAAGATTTTTCTCCAGCTTCCCTTAATCTTACCAAGCATAGTATTATTGCACCAGTTTTCCGTTTTCCCCTTCAATATCCCTTTGTGGCAATTTTGAGCAACCAAAAGAAGATGCAACAAACTCAACAAAATACTAAGCTCCTTTTTAATACTTGGGAATCCGTTACGAGAGTTCATTTTTTTCTCACTCCGTTCACTTTATTGATAGGTCTACAGAAAAATGTAAAGAAACCAAATCCTTAGCAACCATAAGCCATGTTATTGTCAGTGCATCTCTCCTTCCCACAAGGTCGACCGAGACAACCTAAGTCATCCATAATTCTGGTACATGTTATTCCAATCAAAACAAGGTAATTTAAATTTACTCTATTGGAAGAGGTAATTCATATTAGCATTAGACAATTCATCCATCTTAACATCTTAATTTCTATTCCATTCGTGATTCGTCTCAACAAACATTTTATTCTTTTACAATTTAGAGTCCAAAACTTGATAAAGAAACTGAAGAAATTTTCCAGTCATGGTTGTCTCCAGTCATTATTATATTTCAATGGTTTTAAATTATTCCAAAATAATTACCACAGTCTGAATGAATAATACATAAAAGTCCAACTAGCCAACATTTTTATCAGAAAATAATGCCTCTGAAAATTAAGAAAAGGAAAACCGAAGAAATTAAAACATTACCTCAGGCGTGGGCTGAAGCAAAAGAAAAACGCACTGATAAAAGAAAGTCCCAGTGGCAACTTTCTCTACAGTAGCTTTATATGCCTTGAGCCCCTCGCACGCCTTGTTAAACATTTCACGTGCTTCGCTCTCCGTCAAGCTAATGGCTCCGACCACGGTCACGTGCGGCTCAAATTCCGGTCCACCGAACTCCGATCTGAGATCATTCATCAACTTCTTGAGCCGCGGCCTCACGTCCTCCGGCGGAAGCGCCCACACCGAGTATACATCTTTCTCGATCTCATCCTTACCGGCTTCATTGGTATGTAAGCTCGGAGTTGTTGAACTGTCCATGAATGCTTAAGATTGCGTGCGTTTCAAGATGGGATAATTATGATTGTACTTCCTAAATATTTTTTTTTTTTTCTGTAGTTCTAAAACTTGTTAGAATAATTCCCTGTGCGCGTAAATTGGCCTAGGAATTGGAATATACAAAAGACGAGAATAAATGGATAGGAAACGGAATATGCGGAAATTGGATTGTCGTTCGGTGTTGTGAGGTGTATGCTTATTTTGCTATTAATATATATTTTTAAATATTACGGATCTCATATTTGAAATTGATATAAATCCCCTAAAATTTTAGGACCGACTCTGATAGATTCACTAGTAAATGTACAATTAACTTGTCCTTTTTTTTGTTGACGTGGGAACCCGCAGTCGCTAATCGTGAGTGCGCACTGGGTAAACCTCGCTCCATGTGCAATAGCTCACAAACCACACAGGAGAGATAAATCGCACTAGGCAAGCCTTGTGCGACGGGCTCGACCGAGGAAGTGTTGGCAGGAGATTCGAACTCGTGACCTTCTGTCTCCGCGCTCACCTACTCCACCAACTCGATCACCCCCGAAGGGGTTACTTGTCCTTTTTATGTATTTATAAATTAAATCATTTGTAAATTCTTTCCAAACGAAGGCTTAAATGCATTCATCTAGACCTATATACTTACCAGGTTAACATTTTCAGTACCATAATCTGAAATTAATTTTCGCAAACCAGTTAAGAAAATTTTTCGTAACTACGAAAAAACAAAGAAAATTTTATGATGCAAAACTTGTGTTTATTTGACCATGTGTATACACGTGCATATGGTGGAATCAGTCAATTTGATGATGACCAACTTGGCTCAATTGATCTGCTCAGAAAGATTCGGCTTTGTGAATATTGATAAGCAGTACTTTATATTTCATATTGAAAGTCAGTCTCCAAATTGAAGTCCAGAGATATTAATATTGCATGTTATGAAACGTCTACGGAATCCGTAAGTGCATCCCACGCGAAATAGATTACTACACAAACATGTTTATTAACCACAGCAAAATTTTAAAAACAATATACGAAAATAGTATCTGTTGAACTCGAAAAGTAACCCTAACACGTGGCCAACAAGATGTAACTCCACGTAAACGCATTCATATACGTTATAACACACCGTTAGTTACTCGTTGCCTTTTTCAGTGAGAGTTAAAGCGGTCTCGAGCACTCTAACGGCCAAGTCAGAGAGATGGTAGACCGGAGTTAAGATGTCCGATGATGGTGGTGATCACCAGAATGTGATTATCAATATAAATGTGTGGGGACAAGGATAATATAAAAAACTAGTATTATCTTTTCTCTAGAAACCAAGAGAGAGACCCTCTCAAGTGGTGCAAACATGGGTATTTATAGTAAAAGGGGGTAAGATGAGAACCGTTGAATATAGAGCACGTGGCTTTGGATCCTGGACGAGTCATTCTTTCATAGGTGTCAATCTATAGGTGGACGGATATTTAATACTTCCTGACATGGTAATGCTTACTTGACATTTTCAAGTCGCCACATGGGCGTCCTATCAATCAGTCTTAAGTGTTTGATTTTGAGATCTTTACACAAAAGATCTCCTAGTAGATATGGTCGTAGTGGAGTGGTTCGTGGCGGGAGTTACAGTCGGACTCTGGACTCTATTGATCAATCTATTTGAGGTGTGACGAAGTGATGCGGAGTGCGGACCTTAACATCTGCCACGTGGCAGATGAATCCAATTCGTCCACCACGTGACGAATGAATGCAATTCGTCCACCATCATCCGACACATGGCAGATGGTGTGGATGCATATAACAATAGTCCTTCAAGTCCGTGTATGGGTGGAACTTGTGTGGTATGGGCGTTAGCGTCAGCCACGAAGCAAAGGGATTGGGGCTCATCAGGAGAGTTGTGATCAAATGTAGTAGCATGGCAAAGTTAATCAAACATGCTTGACAAAATTTAATATTTTTCTAAAATTAATCAAACGTACCCTTTTTATTCACGCACTTATAAAACTCATAATTTACCACCCGCTTTCTATCCACCCACATATTAGAAAGCTTGAGCAAATGTTGAAGATAATATGATCTTATAAACAAATTAATCTCCTATCTTATGTGACTTGTGAGAGTCTGAGTAACTCGACCTATCAAACTCATGTTGGAAAAATTATAAGACTAGAACTTTATAAAATTTCAAGAATTACCAAGATTTTCATGTCAAATCACCAAGAAAATTAATTAATGTGGAACATATTTTGGATCTAAATCTTGAAGCTTGGACTGGCAATCTTTCTAATCTTGACTTCTTGTTTTTAATTATGATTATTTTGTTTTTCAATTTGATTGCATCAATCATTCTTCTTAATTCTTGAATTCTTTTATGTGGGTTTTTGATCTTGATTGTGGATTTTGATATTTCTCTTCAATATATTTTCTCTTAATTATTTTTGTGTTGATGAGATGGCAAAAATAATGAGAAATCGAATATGAATTGAGGATCATAATCTATATATAGTTTCCATATGTATTTCAAACCACCATGAAAATATAGTCATATTGAATCTAGTCTCTACACATATAATGAGGACACACTTTATTTAAATTCTCCAAACCCTAAACTTAATTCTTTATTAAGATCATTTTAAATGGGCTTAATATTAAAATAGTCTTTATACACAATTAATTATATATGTAGGTCCACGTAACAAATTAATATTTTCCCAACAATCTCAATGAACAAACTTGCTACTTTTTTTTTAAAATAATTTTAGCTACTTTTGACTTAAGAAGAGGAAGCTAAACTCACCTTTTTTTTTTTTTTAAGTATTTGTCACTTTTTTTAATTATAAGATACATCAATTATTTTAGGACAATTATTGGTATTGAGCGACAATGAATAACATTACTCTCCTTTGATTGATAGTTTTAAAATATCTAACAAAAATTTAAAATACAACTATAGTTATTATTTTGTTTTAGAAAATTTTACACGATTTCTGAATTTTATTTGTTTTAAATTAATTAGTGAATTCTTCGTGTATATTTGACTAATATAAAAAGTATTAATTTTTAGTGGCTAACAAGAGAGAAGGTTGGAATTGAGTTAGCGATCGACCAGAGGCAGGGCTATGTGTCATGATGGTAAAATAGGGGTGGAGTTAATGGTAAAGAAAAATGAAAGCTGACATTTGTAGACAAAAATTGATTGTATTTTTCACTTAAAAAAAATTCTAACATGATTTTTCGAAATGCCCACAGTTTTATTGGTACTTATGTAATTATCCCTAACATTTATTCACAATTAATTACATATATAAACCGATGTGACAAATTAATATTTTCCCAACAATCTCAATTGCTACTTTTTTTTTACAATAATTTTAGCTAGTTTTGACTAAAAAAAGAGGAAGCTTAAGAACATTTTGTTTTTTTAATAATAATTTTAGCTAGTTTTCACTAAAATATAAAAAAGGCAAAAACTTGGCAAGTCATGTGTCGCGATTTCCCAATCGTAATTCAATTTTTTTTCACTTCACGCAACATTTCTCCATTTTCACACGCAACTACACCATTCCGATTGCCATACTTTCTCTCATTTCTTCACTCCTCTTTTTTCTTTCCCAAATTTTACGCCCAACACCCTCTAATTCCTCCAGCCATCGTCGAGATTTTAATTCCCGAAACCCTAGCAATACTACCGCCAAGAATCACACGAAAATAAGCGTCGGTACAGATCTTTGTAGTTGACTCTATATTCTTGAAAGTTTGATTTCTTTACTTCCACCCCTTTCTCTGTGTTATAGGCATTCATTTATATTAATTCTTTTCAATTACATGTTGTTTTGGTATACTAATTGGATGCTCTATATTGGGTTAGTTAAGCAGATGATTTGAAGAAGGAAGGAGCACAAGAGGTTTGATTCAATTTGGTTTTACCTATTTTTTTGTATCATTATATTATTCTCATATCTTTTAATTCTCGATGGTTTTGGATATTTTAATTCTTTTTCTTATGGATTTTTTTGTTATGTTTACTGATTCTTGTTGCTTCATATTTTCTATTTTCTTTAAATTGGCACTTTCTTTGTGGTGTTGTCATTTGGGAAGAATTCTTTCTGTTTGGCCTTGTTTGTTTATGGGATTGCATCAAATAAGGGAACTATATGATTTTGGCCATCTGTTCTATCAACAAATTGTGATGCAATTTGTAGTTAGAGAGCCAAAGATGATCATATATAATCAGAACTTGTGAAAAAAAATTGTGCTGACGATACTTGACAAGTTCTCAAGTCAATGGTGATAACATGAGTATGATAAAATATTGGCTAGAAGGAAGGAAAAATACAAAAATCGGACACTGTGTGGCACGGAGATGTCTTCGTGCTACACGGAGGTCTCCGCGTACGCACGGAGACACTCCGTATGGCACGGAGACCTGACACTGAGACAGGTCTCCTCTGGCTTACGGAGACCTGTCTCCGTGTGGCACGGAGGCTTTCTCCGTGCCACACGAAGACACCATGTCTTCGTTACCGTGGCAGAGACATGGTGTCTCTGCATGTCATGGAGACATGGTATCATGTCTCCGGGACACACAGAGACATGGTGTCTTCGTGGTGTGCAGAGAGTGTTTTCGCACACCATAGAGATTTTTTTTTTTTTTTTTATTCTCGATGGTTTTGGATACAAGTCTTTCTTTTTTTTTCTCAAATAGCATTTCCTTTTAGGGGCGTTGCCCCCGAACCCCCATGAGGGGCGCTGCCTCCTTGATCCCCGCGACCTGACTGGGCAAGTCGATCCGTCGAGGGTGTTACCCCTGAGCCCACGAGGGGCACTGCCCTCGACCTTCGCAACGTGATTGGGCAAGTCTATCTTCTACTTTTCGTATTACTTTTCATGCATATTTCCTGATCTACCATGTTTTTATATATCTTTGTTGATGGAAAGAAAACCAATTGGTTGCTAGATTGTTTTAATATAGTTTTCACTAATTTTTGTTTCTTCAATAATTTGTGTAATAGAAAAGTAATAAAAACTAAAGATAACGAAATACGGTTCTCATTCCATATCCAATTGTCCCATTCAAAAGGGAATCTTATAGGGGTGGTGTGCAACTGTATGAAACTTGAAGGTGGAAAGAAGTCAAAATAGGATTAATTTTAAATTTGAATTGTTCAAGATATATTTAAAAATCACCCATTTTATTATCAAGGAATCATAGGAATAAATGTTGAAAGTTACACATCAAACTATTATTTAATGGCTCGATGTTCTATCCACATGATTATATCATTTCTGCATATACTTATTTTTAATATTAACAAATTAACGTGCAACACACGTTCACCCCACTAATGACTAAAAAAAGAGGAAACTTAAGAACATTTCGTAAAATAAATTCCCACTAATGACTAAAAAAAGAGGAAACTTAATAACATTTCGTAAAATAAATTCTAAGCGATCCAAGCTCTTGGAATTGGAATAAGTTCGACAACGAATCACGATGATTTTCTCTATCTAATGAATGGGAGCCCAGCTAAACATACTCGAGTAATGACAAGCTTAACCCAAAATGATCTGGTAAATTATAATTTGCTTCCAACTTCTTCTATGTAAACAAAATAGTAATTTTTACAATAACTTAAAATATTAGAATCCCTTGAACTATTAGGAAAATTATATGGCTGTAAACTAATATATTGAAAAAACCGTGCTACAGGTACAGGAATTCGACAGAATACACACAGCAGTGGATGGAGTGGGGGGTTTTGCCAATATTGAAATCTATTTAAATTGAACAAAATCTTCTATATTTTAAAACAAAAAGAAAAGGAATCCAATGTTTCAAACGCACCCGTGCCTATCAAAATCTTCATATCAATCCAAATGGAACATAACACCCCCGACACTGCAAAACTAGAAAAAGATAAACTCATCCAAAAGACATACATACACAACTCCCTTACATGTAGAGACATTTGTGAGTATACAGCTACCTCAAAATTTACAAGACACACAACACTTGCATGAAATATAAGGCACTAACAACAAGTGCATTCTGCTTACCCACACCCCCAAAATATTTCATCTAAGATCTCCTCCATCCTCCATAGAAGATGCGCGAAAACATCATTTATTCCTGGTAGTACTGTCAGGCTTGTACCGTTCTCCTCAAGGGAATGATGCCCTTTTTTTCATCTCTGTCGTCTCCACTTCGACGGCGAAACCCTTGTCATGGTGCTGCTTCCAGTAGTCTGCTTGAGGGTTAAGCCACTCCGGTTCTGCTATTTCTACTCTTGCCGGTTTGAGTGCATCACTTGATATATTGTACTTGTCATCCCTCTTCTGGACTAGAACCGGATTCACCACGCCTATACCCGCTCCCTGTGGAGACATCATCAGTGCCGGCGGACCCATGGGAAGCTTATCACCTGCAGCACTTATCAACGATCTGTTCATTATACTGTCCAGTACTTTCAGTACAGTATTACGTATAAACGGCATGATTGTATACCAACCTCTATCAGTCTGCCAAGTGCACCAAAATTTTCCGTATGTCTTGGCAAGATTTTCAAGTTCAGGCCTCACAACCATTTCTGGAACCCGCGGATTCACCCAAAGACCTGATTTAATCTGCATCAGGCATCATTTAAGCAGAAATCATATAAAATTATATTACCTTTTTGCTTGATTCTTTATTATTGGATAAAATAGAAGGTGTACATGCCTCATAAGCATGAGTATGCCAGAGTTTTTGCTCATCAGGTGGCAGAGTTTCAAATATGCGATCGGATACTATATACTCCACCCCTACATTAATTTCAAACAGAACTAATCACAGAACTGATCGGAATTCAAAAGGAAATGCATATTGAAGACAAATGATGAATTAAAATAAATTAAATGACTGATATTTAATTAACCAATGAGGTGGCCGGTGGAGTCATCGGTGTCATAAACAGCGCACTGGAGGAAGTCCTGGTTGACCCTGGTTACATAGTGGTGAGTCTCTATCTGGCGAGTCATGTCATGGCTATACAGGGCAAAAGTGCAGACGTGCTGGTTCATATGCTTTATGGGCTTCAAAGACTGCAGCATCTGAGCCCCTTTGTCCAGCATGTGTTGCTCCATGCTTATTGGCTTCCCCGGCGGAATCTGCTCGCCTGCCTGAGCTCCTGTTCCATTGATTGCGGCCATGAAAATCAACTCTCTGATTTACTAAAATTATAGAAAAACAGTAGTTCGACTTTTTGGATGAAAGAATCGGTTAGTATTATATATGTGGGCGTGGAAGGCTTCTGCTATTCCACGTATACATGCATGCGGTGTTGCGGTGGCAAAGATTTGCTGGGGACTTTTGACAGGTGGTGACTTTATTACACATTCCTAAGACACGTACAATCGTTTATCGCTTTTAGTTTGAGCAATTTGGCCATTTATTTTAATAAAACTTATTTAAATCAATGGTGAGATTTTGTATACATCGAAATATCAATCAAAATGTATAAAATGAATGTCAAAGTAGCTTTATTCAATCTTGCATTTTACAGCCAAGTTTTTCTTTGTTCTTTTATAAAAACCAGTAATACAATGTCGTGTCATACGAAAACTTTCATGCACTTGAAAGTTACAAACTATTTGGATCGATTTAGATCAAAATCAGATTTTTATTAGATTTTGATAAATGTCAATGAATTATATGATTAAAAAATCGTGAATCTCTAATAAATGTATAATTAAAATTAATTATTAAGTGAAACCAAACAGGGCTGAATTAATTTCGAGGTTTCAATGTTCTATTTCGTTGTGAGTGGGAACTTGAAATTGAAATGGCTCCATCCCTGATTGCAGCTACGATCAATCTTCATATTTTGGAAGTGGCAAACTATTTTTAATTACTTTAATTAATATATAATATGGAGTTCAAGGGAGGCAATGTACGTGAATCTAAGTCCAATTAAGTTAAATTTGAGAACGACATGTACAATTAAGTTTAAAAAATAAGTAACCATACTATTTAGGTAATTATATTCACACCACATTTTTTAATCTTGCACCACATTTTAATTACTTAAGGTTCCCAGTCTTTACACATTATGATATTCCCTAATGAGTTTTAATGGTACTCTTATCCTAAAACTTTCCATTAATTAACATATTTTGTATTTGATAAAAGTTTATATTCAAAAAGTTTGTTAAAATAACATATAACAACTTATTTTATCATATTTTAAAATAAATAAATAAGCACAAACAAAATATTTTGACATAAATTATCATCAATGACATGATATACTAATTATGAAATGCTGAAAATAAGAATTCGACGAAAAAATGAAGGAAATGATTGCTACAACGAGCAATGAGTCTAAACTGTAATTTAAATATGATGTAACAAATAAAAATTGTGATCGCAATATAACACCTTAATGTTTAATTTTTGAAAGAATATCAAATTTATGCGAAGAAAATATTTTTAAAAATCAGGAAAAAAAAACAAAAGGAAACTTGGCTGGACGAGGAACACGATTCCGCTAGCAAAAAGTGAAAGCTTGCAAACCTAGAGGTTCTTTATTATGGGTCAGTCCTCCATAAATTTCCCATTTATCACTCAGGGACAATTCGATTCATTCGCAAACGAAGGAGTGCTGTTCATTCGAGAAATTCCGAACTAATACATACGCTCCTATTTTTAACAAAGAAAATAGATGGTTTGATCAAAATGACCCAAAATCGAGTATGGTTTTGAAAGTAAACCAGAACCTATACACGGTAAATACATAATGAGAGGACTTGTTACAATTTCTAATTGCATAAAACCGTGTACCATGATTGATCCTTTAATCATTGCTATGATGTGCCATGAATGAGGAAAATATCATGCTATTGGAATGTGTTAATTGATTATATAGCATAGCTCCTTCTAATTATAATCACAATTAGGTTTTTTTTTACCCTATTTTTTTATAAAATAGATTTTATAATAAAAAAAATTGAAGAATGTGTGGTTAAAAGAAATAAGTTCGAAAAAAAATGAATTTTTAAATAATGGAACTTAAATATGGGCTCAATTCGAGGACTTGTGGTCTCTAATACCATTTGGCTTGTTGCTCAATATGTGGCATCAATAATAAATTTGAACTAACATTCCTTTTATTTATTTATTTCTATATTTTTTATGAGTTTATAATGACACTGCAAGAATATTTAGTCTAAATGAACATTTGATGGCTACCCTTATTTTGTATTTTAGAAGTCCTTAGAAATTATTTTTCAATAAATTGCATTACAACAAACATAAAGAATATTAATTATTAGGATTTTTCTTAGGTTACGTGATTAATGGAAGAATGTGTGGACATTGAACTGCTTCATGTGCGTGTCGTTATATATATTGTACGCAACCAATGAAACAAACCTAATAAAAATTGCAGATTTTCTGCCTTAGAAAGGCGGTGAAATTTTCACACACTGATATTGATACTATGTCCTTGTATGATTTAGATAAAAATTAGATTTTTAATAAATTTTGGTAAAAATTGGTGAAATATGCAGTTGAAAAGTTGGGAGTCACGTGAAATGGGTGATTAAAATTAATTATTGACATTGATTTAGATATCATTCAAGATTTCTAGCCGAACCAAACCGGGGCTACATTTCATTTCAAGAATCCAGTGCTTCATTTGCCTACGCACACATTACAAAATTTCTATTCAACAAAAAAAAACTTACAGAAGATATTACAAGAAATTAAACTGATTAAAGATAGAAGATTTTCTATACTACTATTGTCCACCTTCTTTAATCTGCAACTCATGTACCCCATTCCCATTGATTTGAACTTCATAGCCCTGTTTCCTGTACTTGTACCTCTTAGAAACAAAGAGATATATGAAGAAATTCAACAAGCTCATCAAGGAAAGCAACCAGTAGAAAAGATTCAAATGGTTACGGTTAAAGTTGTTTCCAGCCAGCCAACCTCCACTGCGCGTAATATCCTTCGTTGCATGGTTCACTATGTTCACAACTATGGTGCTAAGGAAGTACCCCACCGACATAGAACTCCAAAGGAAACAACTCGAAATTGACTTAAGATCCTTTGGAGCTTGGGAATAGAAGAATTCCAGAAGTCCCACATAGGTGAACATATCAGCTATCCCGAATATGAAATACTGAATTGATAACCAGAACACACTGATTGGCAATGGCTGCAGTATTGGTATTGCATCAAGCATGTTGTGGTCTCTAGCGACATTTTTTCTTTTTACTTCCATTATTGCAGCCACTGCCATAGACAAGGAGGACAGAACTAGCCCAACTCCTACTCGTTGCAGGTATGTTATGCCGGTGGGAATACCTGTGAACTTACGTGCACATCGGACGAGTATTTGATCGTATAGTGGGACAATGAATATCAAAAACACGACAGGAAGGATAGGGAGTGAAGCGGGTGGGATGTTGAAGGATTTGGTGATTCTCGTGTCCATGGTTAAACCTTGATGAATGGAAAAGGTTTGCAGTTGAGCCAAGCAGAGAGTCATAATTACTGTGCAACAGAAGACTGGAATCATGTTCAGTAAAATTTTTGCATTCTCCACTTGGGTCACCCTGCAAAGTTTCCATGGATTTGGTGTTTCAGTCTGTGCTGAAGATGTCTGGATGGCCGCTTTGTCCAGGAATCTGATAAACAAAATTATCAAGAATATATAAGCATTTGCCTGGTAAAGCTTGTTTGAAAATCATTTTTCCACAAACTAATTTTCGAGATCACAATCTCCCAATAAAATAATTTGCAAGTGAAACTATAACTTTTCCCAACTTTTTACCGACACATTCTCCAAGAAAATCATTTTTCACTTCAAATTATCTCTCCATAAAAACACTTTAGTGCATGTTCGCAATACTCAACATACTAGTGAACACAACTTAAGCTTCTTTTTATGTCTTAATAAAGTCCACACTCGCATTATGATGATACTTGTTAGGCAGTCGACCTGAAATCATTGGTGTGAGGTAGAAATTCTGCTTCAATGGCAGCTTCCTTGTCCTTATTGATCTCATACAGTTCATTAGAGTCCTCAGGAAGCTGAAGATTTCTGTTCCGAGCGGCTGCAACATAAACCTATTATCAACAAGATTAGGCAAACAAAATTAGCGTGTAGAATGCATGTAGGAGATATATTTACTTTGCAAAGAACGGAAAGAACTAAGTTGTATGAGCACCTGAACTATTTCAGTAAGGGCACTGCTCCCATGAATAACATGGAAACGATAATGTGGTAATCCAGAAGCAAAGACTATTACTCCCAGGAACATAGCAACGGCGCAAACAGTAAACCCCAAATCCCATCCTTTATGATCTTGAATCCAGACAATAAACGTTAAGCTGATAGCACCACCTATGCATACTGCCATTAAGAGCCAATTGAAAAAGCTCGACATCTGCCTTGCCTCCTTTGGATCTTTATCATCAAATTGATCGGCGCCATGAGATGGCAATGCAGCTTTCACTCCTCCAGAGCCAACTGATATCAAGTAAAGAGCGATAAACAGAAAAGCAGCATTACCGCCAGTAACTTGAATACAGTTTGTAGATGATGGATCGTAAATATTGCAGAGTGGGGGCTTGAATTTAGGATAGTGAGCTTGCAATGCTAGCAGTCCAAGTCCCTGCACGTGGATCATTTTTTATCAATGCAAAGTTTCCAGAAGTATAGAAGAATTGAATATTTTCCTCTCTTTTCATACCACCATTATTACTAGTAGAAGGTATTCGAGGATGCTTGTTTTTAATAAAGGATATACTCACCAAAAACTCGATTATTGCTGCAATGAAAACTGCTTTATATCTGCCTAAGTAAGTGTCTGCTAGGAAGGCAACGAGGATGGTAAGTATATAACTAGTCCCCATGAAGTTTGTCAGGTGGTTTGCTGCATCAGCCACGTTAAAGTGCATCACCACATTGAAGTATGTCACCAAATTAACAGCCAAAGCCAAAGTTGCCATGTTCTCGAAAGCAAATGTACCTGTAACATAAAACAGAAACCTATTTAGTGCACGTTTCCTTATTTTTGGAAGTATTGTCCAGTCCCGTCCAGCTGTTACTTGTATCTAGAATATAGAATACAATAATCTCATAGAGTTTCGAATTGGTTTAATGCATGCAGCAAAGTTATTACCCAGTATGAGCAAAGAAGTGTAAAATCCACCATGCTTATCTTTCCTTGCAGTTCTTCCTTTCCAATCTACCTTTCCGTCAATGAGTTCAGCTTTATCCTGCAGAATAAGAGGAATATCACGATTGAATTCAAGAAAACTTGGAGCAATAAATACTGACGAGGCACGTGGAAAATATCGATGTACCATGATCAACAGAAAATCTAATGCTGATACGAAGACAAGAAGTGGGAAGAATGGTGAAGCTAATTGAATGTAGTTAAATATAAATAGAACATTAGTTTAAGAATAAGGATTGCCTAAAAAGTGCTTGATGTTGACCATTAAGAATACTTCTAAAGGAAATAGTTCCTTCTTGTCAGAACATCCTCGGACAGACTTGAGGAATTTTGCAAGTTGGAAGGGAAGATTCTGTTGAAACCTTCAACTGCAATCATTATTTGTGAAATGTTATAAAATAAGAATGTCCGTAATATCCTGCTTCCTACTGCTGCTTTATATGCCATTTGATACCTCTCAGCATTTTGCAGACAACCGGTAGCTTCACGTCAGTCAGCGTCAATTTTCGGTTAAACTAAAAGATTTTATTTCATTTTCTCAGTTGTCATAACTACATTAAGAACTATATATATTTGTCGCCAATAAAATTAGCGTTCTAAAATAACATCGTTGCTACCGAAGTGAAATCTTGACAAAACTGAACTTAAAAAGTGAAAATCTTGCAGGGTATTTCAAAGAGAAAATATTGTGGCTCTACTGCTCATCGTGTCAAATGAGCCGAGTAGGTTAGTTTAAATAGGCCTAGGAGGACCTATGCATGGGCTTGAACCAGTCCGGATTTTGACAGACTGGACCAAGCCACTTCAGCACTTTTCTGTGATGCCCGTCTTGGCTCGCAGGACCCATCCCGGATGGTAGGGTAGGGTAGGGTAGTGCCTACATGCCTATCTCCCTGAGAGTCATTACTCTGTTTCTTTTAACTCGTGCTGGCTGGCCACCAGGCCAAGTATTGCACTTTTATTGAGCCAGGTCACCAATTGTCTGGGTGGCTCAACTCAATTTGACACCACTATCCATCCTTCTGCCAAGACGATAACAGGATACCGAACCAAAGGGCAATTAACAAATAGAATATAGCACTTCTTCTGTTTAACTTCTTTCCGCGCTGTCCCTTTCTTACAACATTTTTAATACATCATTTTCTTGGGCACTTATATTCTTATTCATCTTATAATGCATCATTGGTATGTCCAAACAGACCGCTGCTAGCTACTTGAAACCCCACCCATCTTCTCAAAGCGATTATTCTCTTTTGTAATCTTCCCATTCAGACACTAGCTAATGCACTGGGTTGTTGAAACGTATTTCCTCTTTTTTTATTGGGACAAGAAAACTATGTTCCTTTTGTGTATCGTGTTAAAGCAAGTCAAGTTGGGTGGGACAAACATAAGAGTGGTGATTAACAGTTCCTAAAAGCATAAGCAGTTCCCACACTAGATATTACTGCAATTATTCGGTGGTCGGAATCAATTATTCTACTATAAAGAACAATTATAAAGCTAATGGTGTTGAATTTGTCAATGAAATTCGTTTCAAAGGTTTCTTCTGATGTGAACCTTCAAACAAAATTTAATATGTAAAAAATCACAATACTGAAAGGAGTAGCGACTTATCAGAATGAAAGAGGTAAGATGTAGAGATCCAAAAGAAACAACGTTCATTCTATTCAACAACATAAGTTTCAAGCAAAACGAATTAACTATATAAAAAGAATGTACAGCAAAATAGACAAATAGGCCGCCTGTGCAAAAAAATGCTTAAAAGAGTTAGCTAACCTGCGAAAACAGTTACAAATAAATCGCCTATCACAATGATCTATCAGTAGTTCAACAGAGAGTACTTTATCCGTAACATAATTTTTCCCTTATCCACCCCAAGCTTAGCTCCTGTCACAAGCCAGTGACCCGGCATGTCTTGGGGTCCTTTTGACATTTCTGTCGCATCCACAATTTTTGCCAGTTTCCCAATTTGATTCGAACCGTCTGATTTTCTATCATCGGGGATTCTCTCGTTTGACAGTGAAGTTGATGAACCATCAGGTCTTTCTGGAGCAGACAGGTTGGCGGGACTGTGGTCCCACACAGAACGCCTTAGTGTACACCCGGGTACTTTGGAAAAGAGAAGCTTAAGGTGTAACACACTTTTGGCGCCAAAATCCCACACACCTAGCTGAGCACCGGTGACAATGTGAACACCAGATAGATCTCCAATGCATGTATCAGTATACTCTATTGGTGCAGTGCTCACATGCGAGAAATTTTTCCACTTGATTGGTTCAAACCATCGGCTATCCTGCTCTTCGGGACCCTGCCACTTGGGTGCACCTATAGCCACGTGTGCATCCCAGTGCGGTTGAAGGATTTTAGGAAGAGAAACCAGATGTTGTAGATGGATAGCAAGACGATTATGCTTACTGCCTTCTAAGCTGAGTCTGAGGCCTGTGACTGGCTTACGCCCAACTGTCACCTGCAATATCCCGGAAGTTTCGACTTAGAAAACTGAAACAGATAAATGTAAACACTATCTTATCCTCCAGGAGAAGATGATGAAATTCCTGGATTTTGTAGCATAACTGAATATCAAATTGGCTGTATATCTAAAGTACAATAACAAGAACTATGAACTACATATTAAGACTACCTGATCGGGCCTTATATAAAGCTTGGGACCCATCAAGCTGAACTGAAGGGATGGACACACAGGCTCCTTTCTCTGTAGACTGTTCTGCTCTGGAGCCCATACCCGAGAAATTTGGAAGTCCAAGAAATACTGTAGATCCTCAATAGGTGGCTTGTCTGGCAGAAACAAAACGAAACATTATGCAAAATTCAAGATGTTAAGAAAATAAAAAGAACTTCTCCCCAACAAAATGTACAAGAATATCTCAAAAATTAACAGAATCATCATCAGCGTCATATTGAATTGCATCTCAAATCTCTGAATTATTTCAGTTTTTAGAACCTGAAGGTTTTGATCTATAATCCCATCCTCAAGATACCAAATCAAAATGAAAACAACGTTGGAAGGAAATAGCCATATAGTGTCCTTGGAAGTGTTCCAAAACCACCAAAACCGAATATACAAAGACCTTTTCTTTTTTTTTTTTTTACTACATCATGTATCCGTTTTCTAAGAATGTACCAAATATATAGAACAAAGCCCTAAAATGAAGTTCCCGCTTTTAAACTGCAGGAAAATCAGGTGGTAAAATGGATGGAATCTTACACTCCAAGTATAATTCTATAGCACGACTTAAGTGCTTTATTCCAGGAACTCCTTCGAGCAAAGAGACAATGGGCATAAATGTCATGTTAATCACATCTGGGGCTGCCTCTACAGTCTGGGCCCACTTCGCATAACTCTGTTCAAGGTCATCCCCCCCTCTTCTTCTAAAGATCACAGTAACATCCTGCAGCAAGGAAATTTGCTTTAATCAACTTCTTAAAATCACGACAGATAATAAGGGTTTATGGATAGAGGCCCCAGCAACAATTACAATTATTCTAGAACAAGAGAACATGATCAAAAGCCAAGAGCTCTATAAGATTAATTAAGCCACTGTTCGAGCCCCATTCTATAATAACTCATTTTTTCTAAACTCATTTTCAGCCAGACGTTCTTTTAATAAAATAATTTTACACATAAACCCAAAATTTTTCCCTACTTTTTAACTACGCATTCTTCCAAAAATCACTACTACAAAACCCATTTTACCCAAAATTGGGGCTCATACAGCATGAAATATGTAAATATTTTTTGACAAGCAAGGCGATAAATGATTTTCCCCTGGGAAGAAAAACTTAAAATGATGCTGCTGTATTTACCTTGTCCTTGTATTTTAAGGGGCCAGCATTTGTATGGCTTTTTAAGTCAGAGAACCTCTGGTCTCCTACGTCTTTTACGTAGCTTTCAATATCTGACACTGACAAAGGTGATGATTGGTGCTGTCTAATATAGACCACATCCCTTCCACCAATTGTTGCAGAGGTGACAATATGCGTGCCGTAATTCTCAATAAAGCTGAAAGAAGAAGTATCGAGTCATAAAATATAAACCCTCTAACATCAGCTTCTACATGGAAAATAACCATCTATAATTTTTCAAAAATGGTTAGTAGGCCTAAAAACCCTTACCTTGTCAAAAATGGACTTTAAAAAAAACATATATATATATATATTGACCTCAGGTTTCATTATGCATCAATATTGGTCCTTGAAATTTTTTGACAATCTTTTCAAAAATTTATATTATCCTGCAACACCAAATACCCACACCCCAAAGAAATGAAAAAGGTAATTTTGGTTGTTGAATAATGCCGTCAATTCAAGAAACTCCAACATTTACATTCAACCCAATCACTTTAGAATCCATATCTCATACTTTGGCACGAGGACTTGAAGATGCAACCTTTATCGTCCTAAAGGTGGCATACTTTTAGATTTTCCATAATCAATCACATTTTCTATATCAAGGGCCATTTCTTCCTCTATTAAACATCATATATAGAAAAAATCACTTGTTTTACGTGATAAGGATGAAAGATAAATGGTATTCATATGCGAAGACTTTCATAATGTTTCACCTTGCCAGTGATGCGGGGTCCCAAGAATAGGGAACTGCACGCTTGATGTCATCATGCAAAACTAAATTTGATTTTGCTAATTTGACTTTAAATAATGGCACGATACGTCCAACCATTGCAAGGGATTTTGTAGCTGCTGCATCAAGTTGCCAACAACCAGTGAAATTAAACATAGCATTAAAGCTTCCAAGAGGCACATGTCCAGGTACATTAGACTTTTCATTGAAGTATTTTGCCATCTGTAATACATGTATCAAGAGCATTTAATTAAAATCACAGTGTGCCGCAAGTCGACTTTCTATAAAGAAGCAGATTCCATTTCTCCACATATTTAAGGAACCATAACCATAAATGCAAATGTCGCATTTTTTAACACAAATGAAGGGCAATAATTTCAGTAAATTAAGAGAAACAATGGCCAGGTTTAAGGCTCCTTTAAATGGAAGGATTTGAACCTATATATGGGTTTATCAAGTGCCCGTCATGACATGGCCGATGTTACCCCAAGCTTTGCCCGAAGATTGACTTTTCTCTAATTTAGAGAAATCTCAAAATCGTGACCTAGAAAGGCAGCCCATATTCAAATTTCACTCATTCTCATTCAACGCCCTAATATGATCATTTAGCTCTGCCATATCTGACAAATTGAACTGATAATGTTTTATTTGTTTTATTATTAATTTGCATAATAGATTTTTGAAGTCCTATTCCATAGGAAGTGGGTACGTATTGTTGAAATCATGAGATAATTGACCAAGATTGGAAATTATTGTTAATTTCCTTAGTTAGAATATTTAGAATATTCTTTAATTATTGATCTTTAGATATGGTAGGAAATTTTTCTTTTCCTTTTATAGTCTCCCTTCTTCTATTGTAATTTGTAAGGACGTGTATTGTACAACTCTGATGCTCGGACTCTTCAAAATAGTTGGAGTACCTGTGTCGGACACAATATGACATCGTTATGGGTATGGGATATGTGTCGGATCTTCCAAAATTCAACCGGACACTTCATCGTTTTTACTTCTTCCTTCTTTTTCTTTTTTTTTTTCCTTTCCCTTTTCTTCTTTCGCACTTTTGCTCTCTATAAACCTAGCGTCGTCGCCAAGAGAGTGGAGAAAGACGGCGTTGCTAGATTTCCCCTTCTTTTTCTTCGTTCTTTTTTCTTTTCATTTTCTTCCTTTTTTCCTTCTCTCTCTATATCGATGGTTTAGAGTTTGGTTTGTATAAAATGAAAATGAGCTCCATATAGTGCTACTTAGTGCTCCACTAAGTTCAAAGTACAATCAAGTTCCTCATTTTCTATTTTTTATAACATTTAGTAATTCTTATTATTGAAAACTAAACTCCAAAATTCTATTTTATTCGTCTTAACCCCTTAAATACTCATTTCCTTCATTGTGAATAATTAATTTTGGTCTATTCAAAATGACATCATGGATTAGTTAAAAAATTGAAGTTTGAAAGACAAACCCACGTACCCGTGTCCAAAATTTGGAATATTTTTAACTATGTCCCTATATCCTACATTTTAGAAAATAAAATATCCGACACTTAGATATGTAACCGTACCTGAAAGCCGTACCCGAGTCCAAGCATCATAGTTGTACATAACAAATAGAAGAAAATACATTTTTTCTCTTCATGGTATCAGAACCTAGATGTGTTCCTAACCTAGGAAAGTCATGACAAAAGCCAATGCCAATAGCAGAGGCTCCACAACCTGTGACTCTTTCAACGGCGAATCTAAAATTACGTCTGCCATAAGTTCGGGAGAAAATTCTTCATTCCAATTAATGGTTGAAAAACTAAATTGGAAGAATGATCGAGAATGGGAGCAGTCTATCAAGTAGATTATTGATGGAAAAGGGAAATTAGGTTACCTCACTAGAGAAACTGCAAAGTCAACCAACCGTGTCCTTAAAAAATGGAGGTCAGAGAATTCCATGGTGACTGCCTGGCTAATAAACTCCAGGAAACCCACGATTGGAAAGACCTATTTGTTCCTGCCGTTGGCGAAAGATGTGTAGGACGCTGTCAATGAGACTTATTTAGACTCTGAGAATTCAGCCCAAATTTTTGAACTCAAGACAAAACTTTGGCAAATTAAGCAAGGCGATCGAGAGGTCACTGAATACTACCTAGAGATGACAGCTTTGTGGCAAGAACTCGGATTAAGTACTGAAGAAAAGTGGGATTGCGTAGGCGACAGTGCTCGGTTCAAGAAAAGATTCGAAAATGAGAGCGAGTTTTTGGCAGGGCTGGACCGTAACCTAGATGATGTTGGACGAACTCTTGGCTGGAAACCCTTACCGTCGACGAGGGAAGTGTTCGCAGAAGTCCGATGCGAGGAAAGCTGGAGTAAATCATGCCAGAGACGAACGGCGATGCGTTTGTCGACTGGATCTGGGGCTGAGTCTTCGACCTTATTATCACATAGGCTTAGGCCATTAAATCATGGGCAAACAGTTGTTGGGCCTAATTATTTAAAAGGTGGGCCACAAAAATCTGATTTAGATCAAAAAAATCCAGTGGTGGATCATAAACTATGGGCGTTTATTCAAAAGGAGAGCCAAATGGGCCGGTCCCAAGACAGCAAAAAGGACGACCTTGGTGTGAGCATTGTCGTAAGCCGGGACATAAAGAGGACATGTGTTGGGATTTGCATGGAAAATCGACCAATTGGAAACCGAGACAAAATAAAAACCGTGGATATCAAGCATCGGGTGACTATCAGATTGAACGGTCCAAGGAGACATGTACTTTTTAACTCTGAGCAAATGGAACAACTGTAAAAGATGTTCTCGAGCCTCCAATCATCGAGTCAAACAAATAATCCTTCCAATTCATTAGCACATAAAGGTAATTTTTTAAGAGCCTTAAAATCTACCACTCAATATAAAATACCATGAATTATTGACTCCGGAGCCTCGAACCACATGACGGACTCCCACCACCTATTTTCATCTTACTTCACATGTGCGGGTAATCTCAATGTTAAAATTGCAAATGGTTCCCTATCCACGGTCGTAGGAAAGGGAAGTACTCAAATTTCTGATACTATAATTTTGGAATCTGTCCTTCATGTTCCAAACTGATCATGCAATTTACTATCTATAAGTCAGCTAAAAAAAACTTCCAATTGCTCTGCTAAATTTCTTCCATCTCACTGTGTTTTTCAGGACCTATCATCGAGGAAGACGATTGACAGTGCTAAGGAAAGTGAAGGACTTTATTACTTTGACGAGGCCACTGTCAGTAACCAATGTCAAATTAAAGTTTTGTGTTTTTGCGTCTGTCCTAGAAAATAGTGAAATTATATTATGGCATTTTAGAATGGGACATCCCAATTTTCAATATTTGAAACATGTATTTCCTTCCATTTTCTTGAATAAAAAGCCATTTAATTTTCAATGTGAAATCCGTGAGCTTGTAAAACATCAACGTGCATCATTTCCAAAATCCATGTACAAACCATCACAGCCATTCACCGTGATTCATAGTAATGCGTGGGGCCCCTCAAGAGTTCCTAACCGGACTCACTCCAAATGGTTTGTCACGTTCATTAACAATCACACTCGAATTTGTTGGGTTTACCTACTAAAAGATAAATCCAAGGTTCGTGACTTGTTCATCAACTTCATTCTATGATTCAAACGCAGTTTCAAACACAGATTCAAATTCTTCACACTAACAATGGCACAGGATACCTTAATAATATCTTAGGAGACTTTCTCCAAACACGTGGCATAGTTCATCAAAGCTCATGTGTCGACACTCCCAAGCAAAATGGGGTTGCTGAACGCAAAAATAGGCATATACTAGAAGTAGCTCGTGCCTTAATTTTCACAACAAACATGCCTTAAATGTTCTGGGGGACGCTATACTTGCATCCATTTACCTCATCAACCGAACGCCTAGCCATGCCCTAAACTTCGAAACACCGCTCCAAAAATTCTAAAAATATTTCCCAACTTCTTGTCTCATCTCCAATCTACCGCTACGAGTCTTTGGGTGTACCGCTTTCGTTCATGTCCACTCTCATCAAAGAAATAAACTTGATCCCCGGGCAATCAAATGTGTCCTGCTTGGATATTCTCCTACACAAAAAGGATACAAGTGCTATGATCCCTCCACAAAGAGAATCTTTGTAAGCCTTAATGTCACTTTCTTCGAAAATACTTCGTACTTCAAAAAAACCTCTCCAGGGGGAAACATTACATGAAGATCGATTCTTTGACCAAAGTCTTTCTCCAGGTCTCTCCTCCTGCACCTACCCTACCTATTCCACTATCTGATTCTAATATGCCATTGACAGATGGACACTTGAATCCAGGGGGGAGAAGTAGAAAAACAAACTGATAAAGAGATTGGTTTCTTCACGAAAGCTAAAATAAAAGTGCATGGAGAATCTCACAACTGAAGCACCAAGAGAGTCAGAACCGATGATAGCTCCATATCCTCAGAGAATATCACAAATATCTCAGAAAACCACCACGGTCATGTACATGACATCTTATCTCAAAATTCATGTCCTATGCTGCTCTTATCTACAGGATTCCGTACTTTTACAGCTCACTTTGATAGTACAGTTGTTCCAAGAAATATTGAGGAGGCATTGGGAATTCCAGAATGGAGAAAGGCAATATTGGAAGAAATGCATACATTGGAAAAAATGAAACTTGGGAAGTAATGGAATTACCGAAGGGAAAGAAACCCGTAGGATATAAATGGGTCTTCACGGTGAAATACATGGTGGGACAATAGAACGGTAAAAAGCTCAGTTGGTTGCAAAATGATACACACAAAACTACGGCATTGATTACACATAGACATTTGCGCCAGTAGCAAAGTTGGATTCCATTCGAGTTTTTCTATCATTAGCCGCAAATTTGGACGGGCCACATCAGCAACTGGACATTAAAAATGCATTCTTGAATGGGGAATTGAAGGAAGAAGTTTTCATGATACTACCACCAGGTTTTAGCAAAAAGGAGGAAAAAGGCCGAGTATGCAAACTGAAAAAATCCATATATGGACTCAAGCAGTAACCAAGAGCATGGTTTGACAGATTTGCAAGAGTGTTGAAAAGCTAAGGATACCGCCAATGACAGTCAGATCATACTATGTTTCTTCGGCAATTTGAAAACGGTACTAAAACGATTATAATCGTATATGTTGATGATAATGTTCTGACAGGAGATAATATAGCAGAGATGGAAAGACTAAAAAAGAGCTTTGCCATTGAATTTGAAGTAGAAGATCTATGATCAATGCGGTATTTTCTGATAATGGAAGTTGCTAGATCAAAACGAGGCATCAGTGTATCACAACGGAAATATGTTCTTGATCTTCTAACCGAAACTGGCATGCTAGGATGTAAAACCAAGCGATATACCTATAGATATGGGAAAGAGAACTGACGATGAAGGAAATCCAATAGAAATAAACAGATATCAAAGATTAGTTGGAAAGCTAATCTACCTATCACACACCAGACCTGACATCGCATTTGCAATTAGTTTGGTAAGCCAACACATGCACGCTCCTAAGGAAAGCCACCTAGAAGCTGTCTATAAAATACTCAGGTACCTCAAAGGTTCCTCATGAAATGGGCTATTTTTCAAAAGGAGTGAGAGAAAAGAAGTGGAAGTCTTCACAAATCCGGATTGGGCAGGATCATTAGATGATAGAAAGTCTACTACTGGTTACTATACCTTTGTATGGGGAAACCTGGTAACTTGGAGAAGCAAGAAACAAAATGTAGTAACCAGAAATAGTGTTGGAGCTGAATTCAGAGTTGTTGCACAAAGAATATGTGAAGGGCTATGGTTAAACAAACTTCGAGAAGAATTACATGTCACAGTAAAGCCACCAATCAAACTTTACTGTGATACCCTTAGTTCAGTTCAGCATGAACGAACTAAACATGTGGAGGTGAACATGCACTTTATCAAAGAAAATGTTGAGAAATGAATTATTTGCATGACTTATGTCCTTACGCAAGAGCAAACTATAGATATCTTCACCAAGGGACTACCTAAACAGAAATTTGATGATTTCATCTTCAAGTTGGATATGATAAATATTTACAATCCAACTTGAGGAGGAGTGTTGAAATCACGAGATAATTGACCAAGATTGGAAATTATTGTTAATTTCCTTAGAATATTTAGAATATTCTTTGATTATTGTAATCTTTAGATATGGTAGGAATTTTTTCTTTTCCTTTTATTCTCTCCCATCTTGTACTATAAATAAGGACGTATATGTACATAACAAATAGAAGAAAATACAATTTTTCTCCACGTATTTTACCAATTCTTTAGGGAGAACCAACGAGCTTAGGAGGAGTTAGTCATGGGTTAGTTGCTACTGTTTTTTTGCTATTTTTTGTTAAGTTTGTTAGTTGCAATGCCTATATAAAGGCAATTTCATTATGAATAAAAAAAAGTAGTTTTCCTTCTTTAGAAAAAGCCACGTTCCTGCATATGTTCTTTCACTAAAATCTATGCATCTTTTCTTTTTTCTGTAACAGTACCTGTATCTGTTCTCTTTTATGTAACATCTGGTATCGGAGCTTGGAGGAGTGAGAATAAGAGAGAGAAGAAAAACTATTAGAGTGCCAAAAATAGAGAGTGGGCTAGGGAGTGATGTAGCAATAGCAAATTTCTATTTTACCTATTCTGTTTTGCAGCAACTAGCAGGCATCAATGGCATCAGATAATAACTGTGTGCTACCAATAATACCTCACATTGATTGTCACTATGATCATTGGAACGTGTTGATAGAGAATTTTCTGCGATCTAAAGATTATTGGACTATAGTGGAAACAAGAGAGACTGAACCAGCTACTGAAGTGGTGTTGACTGAAGCTCAATAGAAGAAACTTGAAGAACAAAAGCTGAAGGATCTCAAGGCAAAGAATTAACTGTTTTAAGATATTGATTGTGCCATTTAGGAGACAAGTCTGCAAAAGGATACTTGTAAACAGATATGGGATTCGTTGAAGCAAAAATATAAGGGCACAACAAGGGTGTAAAGGCCGCAACTTCAAGCCCTTCGCAAAGAATTCGAGGTTCTCCATATGAAGCAAGAAGAGTCCGTTGATGAATATTTCTCAAGAACACTGGCAATAGTAAACAAGATGCGTATGCATGATGAAAAAATTGCAGATGTGGTTGTAGTGGAGAAAATTCTTCGATCAATTGCTCCAAAATTCTCCTATGTGGTATGTTCTATTGAGGAGTCAAAAGACTTTGATGAACTTTCAATTGATGAATTGCAAAGTTCAGTTCATTGCTGGTGCATGAGCAGAGAATGACAACAGGATTAACCGAGGAGCAAGCTTTGAAGGATTTGAGTTATGGTGAAACCTTTATAGGTAGAGGATTAAGTAGAGGCTATAGATGAAGAAAAGGAAGAGGCAAAGGTTCTTACTCACCAGATTCTCGAGGCAGAGGTAGAGGACATAATCACCACCGACATTCATTTAACAACAATTCAAAGTTTGATAAGTCCAACATTGAATGATGCTGCTACTACAAGTTTGGTCATTACAAGTTTAAATGCATTGCAAACTTTCACTCTGGCAAAGGAGATTATTCAAACTTTGTAGAGAAAAAGGAACGAGACACTCTTGATGGCATTTTAACTCTAGGAGGAGCTTGAACCATACATATGGTATTTAGATACGGGATGCAATAATCGAATGTGCGGTAACAAATCATTATTTTCTCATTTAAATTAAGATTTTCATAATACTGTGAGCTTTGGTGATCATTCTAAAGTAAATGTTACGGGAAAGGGTGATGTTCAAATCAGGACCAAAAAGGACAATATTGAGACTATTTCAAATGTATTTTATATTCTTGACTTGAAAAATAATTCGTTAAGTGTGGAACAGCTGCAAGAGAGGGGTTATGAGCCTACAATCAAAGGTGGCCCATGTGAAATCTACGATACAAGAAGAGGTCTAATTGCTCATGTTAAGAGGACCCTGAACACGTTTCCCCTGAAAATAAAGAGCATTCAAACATGTTCCAAGGCTTATGTGACTCAACATGGCTTTGGCATCTGCAATATAACCATCTGAATTTCAATGGTTTGAAGAACCTTTCTCAAAAACACATGGTGACTGGCCTCCTTAGATTACTCCTCCCTCCAAAATATGTAAAGAGTGTGTTGTTAGCAAACAACATCGTGAGCAATTACCAAAAGGCAAGGCATGGAGAGCATAGAGGCATTGGAGTTGATCCATTCTGATATATATGATCCAATAAACCCGATATCAAATGGAAAAAAGAAATATTTTATTTCTATTATTGATGATTATTGCCAAAAAAAACATGGATCTATTTTTTGCATGAAAAAGCTGAAGCTTTCACTACGTTTAAAAACGTCAAAACCCAGGTATAAAATGAAGTTTGGAGAACTATTAAAACTCTCCGAACTGATCGTAGGTGAGAATGTCACAAGAATTTGCAAATTTTTGTGATGAGCATGGAATTCGAAGGTAAGTGACAGCAGCCTACACGCCTCAACAAAATTTCGTATCGGAGAGGAAGAACCGGACTTTTCTAAACATGGTGCGAAGCATGGCAGCAAACGGAAGGATTCCGAAGAGTTTTTTGCTAGAATCAGTAAATTGGAGTGCTCATGTTTTGAATTGGAATCCTACTTTTCTGTTAAAAACATGACTCCAGAAGAAGTTTGGAGTGGACGAAACCTTATGTTGGATCGCTTCAAGATTTTCGGGTGCATTGCATATGCACATATTCCAGACGAGAAGAGAACGAAGCTAGATGATAAAGGCAAAAAGTGTGTCTTTCTTGGCATCGATAAACAATCAAAAACCTACAAATTGTTCAATCCCATCACACGAAAGATTGTCATCAGTTGGGATGTTTTGTTTGATGAAGAAAATACATGGAGCTGGACTGGAGAATATGCAGAGCAGCAACAAATACCTGCAAATTTTGAAGAGAAAGAAGCATAAATACAAGGGCAACCTATTTTTCCTAATATTCCTCCATTGTTGCTGCTAGACCAGCCAATTGATGTCAACGAAGCTCGGGCAGTAAGTGAAAGCTCTCGATCTCAACAAAATAAAAAAGGCCTGCTCGGTAGATTTTGAGGTTAGTGGTGATCAATCTGATGATACTCATACTCATTATGCTTTGTTATCAAATTGTGATCCTATAACATTCCCAGAAGCCATCAAAAATTCGAAATGGCAAAAAGCCATGGATGAGGAAGTCAGGTCTACAGAGAAAAACAACACATGGGAACTATCTGAACTTCCGAAGGGCAAAAATCTATCGTTGTTAAATGGGTGTACCAAACTAAGTTGAACAAAGATGGCAGTTGACAAGTATAAAGTACAGCTTGTCGCAAAGGGATACAAGCAAGAATTTGGCATTGACAAAGAGGTTTTTGCTCCATTTGCAAGGCATGATACAATTCAAATGATGGTGGCATTCGGAGCACAAAATTCTTGGCCAATCTTTCAATTGGATATAAAATTAGCCCTTTTACATGGCAATCCAAATGAGAAGGTTTATATTGATAAGCCTCGTGGTTATGTGCAACAAGGAAGTAAAGATGAGGTATATAGGTTGAAGAAGGCTTTATAAGGGCTAAAACAAGCACCTAGAGCTTGATACAGCCGCATAGAGACTTATTTAACTAAGGTTGGGTTCCAAAAATGTCCATATGAGGACACTCTATTCAACTGGGATCTGCAAAAATTTCCGATTGGTTGTATGTAGATGATGTGATTTACACAAGAAATGATCCAAGTAATGTTCAAAAACTTTAAAAGGTCCATGATGACGGAGTTTGAGATGACCGATCTAGGAATGATGCACTATTTTCGTGGTATCAAAGTGGTGCAATCAGCAGCTGGAACTTTCATTATTCAAAATATATATGCTTTAGATATTTTGGACAGGTTTCAAATGATGGATTGCAACTCAGTTGGAACCCTAATTGAACCATGTTTAAAGCTTATAAATGACACTGAAGGAAAGAATTGGAAGCTTGATGTACTTAACAGCAACTAGACCAGACATTATGTTTGTTGTAAGTCTTATTAGCAGATTTATGGAATGTCCAACCGAGCTTCATCTCCTTACTACAAAGAGAATCTTACATTACTTGAAAGGTACACTTGATTTCGGAATTTTTTATCAAAAAAGGAAAGGATCGGATCTTAATGGCTTCAGAGACAATGATTATGCAGGAGACTTAGAGGGTAGAAGTACTTTTGGTCATGTATTTATGATAAGTTCAGGGGCTGTATCTTGGTCATCAAAGAAGCAACAAGTTGTTACTTGGTCTACAACTGAAGTAGTGTTTATAGCAACAGCTTTTTGTGTGTGTCAAGCTATTTGGTTGAAAAGAATACTTTGAGTTTCTACGTTTTTTTGAGCAAGGATCTGTACAGATTTATTGTGGTAATAGTTCAACCATTAAACTCTCAAAGAATTCAGTTTTACATGGGAGGTACATGGGAAGAGCAAGCACTTAGATGTGAAAAACCATTTCCTCTCACAAAAGGAGTCATTGAATTGGTTTATTGTCGTAGTGAAGACCAGGCTGCAAATATTCTAACCAAGCCTTTCAAATTGGTTGCATTTGTGAAGCTGCATTATTTACTTGGAGTTTGCTCAATTTCTAGTTTAAACTGATTGTATAACACTCAGTTTAAGGGAGTGTGCTAATGTTTTATTTGTTTTGTTAGTAATTAGCAGAATAAATTTTTGAAGTTCCTACGTATTTTACCAATTCTTTAGGGTGAACCCAAGAGCTTAGAAGGAGTTAGTCATGGGTTAGTTGCTACTGATTTTTTGCTATTTTTCTGTTAAGTTTGTTGGTTGTAATGCCTATATAAAAGTAATTTCATTATGAATAAAAAAGTAGTTTTTCTTCTTTAGAAAATGCCTCGTTCCTACATCTATTATTTCGCTAACATTCCTGTATTTTTTTCTTTTTCGGTAACAGTGCCTGAATCTGTTCTCTTTTATGTAACATGAACTCCCTATGAATTTTAATTTTGTGTCACTTGCTTCGATTGCTTTGAGTTCCCACCAGATTCGAATTGATTCCGTGTCATGTTTTGGCTTATGCATTTTAATCATTCACGGTCACAAATTCAAATGCATAAAACCTATTTACTTTGAAATAATTTTCATTCTTAATCAATCCAATGATTTAAATCACTATTTTATTAAACTAAAAGGCTATGACATAAATTCAATCTCAAATCCACCCATCAAAATGCCACCTTAGTTTTTTCTTATTCCATTTTTTTAATTTCGTTTTTCCTAGTGTAAGTTGGTTAAAAGTGTTAATTTAACTTTTGATACGGAGAAATTCAAACATTCTATAAGTGACAGAGAACTGGTAGCCACAATAACATCCAGGCTCACAAGACATACCACAATTTGAATTCCCATTCGTCCCCAAAGAACAGGAAATGGAAATATCTTTCATAAACAAGAGAAATGGGAAACCAACAAATGACAATTCGGACAAAAAAAATTAAAAACATTACATTCTCCACGGTATACCTATTTTCTGAATCAAGATCTGTATATTAGTTGTATCGGATTGAAAGCTCAAAATAAAAGTAGCACATATCAGAACAAAAGGATTTTATGTATTCTAAGGTCAATTCATTTAAAGAACGTTCCTCTGAAATCAAATCAATGTGAAAAAGTAATATAATCAACAAATTTATCAAGTACAACATCCCATATTGAACTAAGAACCACTAATAATAATACATCAACAAAATGAACAGAAGTAACAAACGAGAACAAAAAAGGCCCAGATAAAAAATTCAAATTTGAAGCAAACAAGGTTACAAAAAAAGGAAACTGACCTCATGGAAGGGCCAAACCGGGGTGGTCTCAGGGGAACTCCGGCCTTTGGAGCACTCGATGTCAATAGACACATTTGGGATCACCTGATTTTCGGAGATTTCAAGATTGTTGGTGTGCTCTTCATCAATATGAACTAAGCGAGAGCCAGGTGCCCCTTTACAGTACAGCAGCCTAATATCAGATGTAACATCAAACCCACGGCCCAACGTTTGAATTGAGTTGCAGATTGTGGTAACCAGTGCATTTTCTGAAATTGTCGTGTTGTTCTCCATAGCATAGAAAAGATTTATGAATCCTTCACTGCATTGTAATACTGAAAAAAAATAGATGGATACTTTGGGTTTGATTTTGAACTGGTGGTGGGTAGGGCGGCTGGTGGCGATGTTGGTGAGTCAGAGGTTGGACTTTAGACTTGACACAGTGTTGTGGATGGTGGTGCTGTTGGGTTGGTTATTTGATTGGAAGATTTTGACTGCAATAATGGCAACAAACGCGTCATTGTGCTGTCCGTTGACCACTCCCAATTCTCGATAAGAGTAAATTAAATGGATGCCAACTGAAATTTAGTATTGGTTACCATTTGATAACTGAAAAATAAATGATTACAAGTTCTCACTCAATTATTCTTTAACTTACCCATTCATCACTAGGACCCAGTCCGTTTGTACAGTGGACAATAATTTACTCGTGGAGGATCAAAAATTGACATGGCAACAACGGCGTTAATTGAGTACATGATGGATTAAAATGTAATGGGTGAAATAGTAATTTTAGTTCTATATAACTTTTTATTTCTTCCTTTTAACTCCAATTGTATCACAGAAAGAAAAATATGAAATCCACAATTGAAAACTAACCCTAGGAAGAACAAAATCCTTCAAATCGTCACGGAAATCTCTTCAGTCACTACTCAGAATCAAAAACAGTGTTTTTGTCATTGTGGTCAGATAGCTCATGTCATTAGGGAATAATTTGTATTGTAGTTCCTAGGTTGTTCTCGGTCTTTTGAAAGTGCAATTCGTAGGTCGTTATTGGCACTATGTATTGTATCAGTTATTTCCATGATTGGTATTTTTTAAAAAACAAAAAAAAAAAAAAATTTGCTTTAAATCCGTAGTTGTGCCTACTGATTATCTATAAGTGCTTGATGTTAGAGTTTTGTTCATGATAAATTCTACTTTAAATCGTTTAATATTCTGTAGTTTGCAATGTGTAGTTATAAAATGATGAATCTACCATATCTAATGTTCCTGAAATTAACGCTAAAAGTGGATAAAGTAAAACAGAAATAACAATTACCGCAGGAGCAACCTTAATATATGAATGAGAACATCAGCATTTGGGGCTGATAGTGGTTTTTCCTAATTGCTGTCAGCTCTAACGTGAAGCGTGTCAAAGAATTCTTACATCTGATACACACAACATACAGGAAAAAAGACTTTAGCCATCAATCAAATGAACTCAAAATCAACTGATAAATTCACCAGTAATAAGCCATTTGTACAAAAACATCAACAAAAAATCATTAGTACCAATGAATTGATAAATCAACTGAAAATCCATAGAAACAGCAGTAATAAGTCTTACATCATCAATGAAAAGCCACCAGCAAAATGGAACTGATTTACATTAATAGTTTTAGCTTCTTGGCACAAAAAAAATAAATAAATAAATAAAATACAACCATCTTCTACGACAAAACTATTGCACAATTGTCAAACTAGAATAGAATTCTGATAGTTGCTACCGAGTTGCTGAATTTTGCTTCTTTTTTCTGTGGCTTGTGAAGTCTGTTGAGTTGCTACTGAGTAGCTGAATTTTTCTTCATTTTCGGTGGTGCAAATGTAAATAACCCTTGAACGAATTTTCTATTTTTTATCATGGCTGCCCTCTTTTTTGTTTTTTTCTTGGTTCTCTATATCTTGCAAATCCTCCACTAAGAATTGAAGTGGAATACTTGTAGTTTGCATCTGTGGAGGAGCTTTCCCCATTGTTGAATTGTCTGACTGATTAAGTGGAGGACCATAGTTATTAAACTGGGAAGCACTTGTTAACACTAATGTCAGGTGTTGGCATGAATTGCATATTAGATTTTGGTGTTGATGGTTGCACTTTACTTACTTTATTACTCGGTGACCTCCTAGGAACTAGTTTGACCTGAAAAAAGGTTAAACATCATCTAAACAAAGCAAAAGGTTTGAATAATTTGAAAAAAAAAATATTTGATTAGTTTTGATTACCTTTGAGTTATCACTCACAACGTAGTTCGACCTATCTTCATTTACAGGATTTATAGCACTATCGAACCAAACCTGAAGTGAGTATAAATAATGACTTCCATTATACCACATTAGTTGAACAAAAAAAGAACACGAACAACATATTTCAACTCTAAACAAACCTCACATGGCGAGTCAAGCTTCTGATGATACCTCATATTATGGCATGTTCCTCCACAAACACTACAAGTAATTACTGTTATACATTTCTTCTTCAATATTCCCTTGGATCCTACATATGTGATGACATCTTCCTGTGCTTGTCTCATTCTCTTCTTTTGTTTTATTCCCCATTTAGACACAACCGAACCTGGTGGTTTGACTGGGAAGGCATCAACCAAAGACCATAACTTCATTCCATTGACAGATTGATGATATTCTCATAACAACTGAGATACGTGCTCACTCTATAGCACTCATGCACATATTTCCAAGGCTCCTCCCTTCTATCTAGAATTGTAGCAACTGTATGACCACATGGAATCTTTGACAACTCACATCTCCTACAAGCACACATCTTATTATGTAGATCAACAACAAATTCTCCACATGGAATCCCTGACAACTCCCATGCTCCAAATTTGCTGTCTTTATTTGTACACAACCTTTCTTTTTATTCCAAGAAACCTATATTTTCCACTTGCACCCTAATTTCATATGGCCTCCGGTTTAAACTCATCATTCAGTCTAAACCTCAAATTACATTTACTAGCAATCCCATGATTCCTCACAACTTGCCTAAACTCCTCGATGTTTTTAAATTCCTTTCCGACCTTAAGTTGTCGGTTGAACTTCTCCTTTTCTAGATCATACACAGGGAAGTGATAAATGTTTTCTTCACTAGAAGAATAATCAGTATGCAACTCCTCCTCACTTGGGCAATCTAACTCATAAGAACTTTTATCTTCTTCACCTCCAACCTCAAGTTCGAGTGCAGGGTCTGCATGTAATCCAAACTCAATATGCTCGGTGGCATTCTTATCATAGTGGAAATTGTCATCGTTAACCTTATTATCTTAATCAATCAATTGATATACAATTAGTATCTCATCCTCTTCTTGAATTGTATCATCTGCATTACAACAAAAATTATGGTTATTGCTATTCTCCAATGAAAATTAGATAGGAGACTATTAAGGTGTATATTTGGAAATTGGTCTAACATTCAGTATTGAGGAAAAAAATTGGTCTACAAAGCTCATTTACTCGAAAGCCATGTTTTTGGTAAAATATCTTCAAATTTCAACTACCATTTCAAATGAAAATAAAATTCATGAAAATAAACCCAATGCTGTTATTATTTACATTGCAACAATCACATGTTCTTTGTGAATAAATTAACTGAATTCGACAAGTTCAATACATATCTCCAACATGTATAATATGAAATTGAAGAATTCATCAATATTATTGTAAATAATTTACCTTGCGGTCCATCCTCCATGGTCTGCAAAAGAGATTCGTCCACTACTATATTTTTTTCGATTTCTGTTTGGCTATGTTTTAAGTGGAAAAATCTAGGGTTCGTGATGGATTTGGGGGTAAAATGTGATTAGTGAATAATTCAATTGATTGAAGATGTAGATAAACTTACCTAGGATTGGAATTGGAGAGGAATGCAATTTGGGGAAGAACGTGATTTTGGACGAACATTTGATCAATTGGTGAGGAATGTGATTTTGAATTTGTGTGGATTGTGATTTGCATTGAAATATTGGAGCTTGCATGGAGAAGAAAGAAATGTGGGTTTGATTGTAATATTTTTTACTTATTTACAAATTAATATTCTTTTATGATGTGTATATTATTCATATTTTGCCGGTGATATCATCCGCCACATAGATATTTTTTTTCCAGTTGTATAGATGGAATTGGCTTTAGTGGTAGATGAGTAAACTGATGAATAGTTTAGTGAGCATTCAGTAACCGTTTATATTTCAATGACCAAATAGTAACCAGGAATAAAGTTTAGTAAGCAGTGATTTAATTAACTTTTCTCGATAATTAGCACTTTTCGGTATAGTTTAAAAAGTTACTAAAGAGTTGATGTTAAAATACGCCCCCGTTGGGCTCCATTAAAATGAACTTTTGATTGAAAATGTATTTTGAAAAAATAATTTTTTTAAAAAATATATATATTATTAAAATATAAAGAAAAATTATTTTATAGAATAATATGTGGTTTAAAATTAATTTTGAAAAAATGGAGCTCAAATAGAGGCTAAATAACTTATCCTTTTTTATTTATTTATCAAAATTAACTTTTAACTTTCCAAACAAACACATAATATTTTGTAAATTATAAGTTTATGATTACAAATAAAAACAGTTTCTCTGCATTTGTAATCTGTTTAATCCTATTTGTTTTCGAGAAAAATGAAAGGAGAAAAAATCTTGAGCTGACACTAGAGAATATTGTTGCAATAACTAATAATAATAATAATAATTTGTTCTAAAAAAGATTGAATAATTCAAAAAAACTTCAATTAAGATTAATTAATTTGAAAATTTGAATTATACACAAAGAGTCAATGATGTGGCTAGGGGCTGTGGGATAAGATTTTTAAGATTTACTGTAGCGAAAGTACTTCAAATCGTGCACAAACCAACCTTTGTTTAAACCAACAAATAATCAAACACCAACCAATTGATTGCTCGAACCCACAACTCTATTCACTTTGGTTGCCTATTTTCTTGCACCCATAAAGGACACAATTTTGGTGGTTAATTGCAGCCACAAAGTGAGAGGAAATGGATGAAGAAATTAATTTTAACTCAAGCACAAAGGAGAGAGAGAGAGCACAAAGTCAACTGCCTTTTTTTCTCTAGCAATAACACACAAGGTTAATCCTAGGGATAGGTAAATTAATGGCCAACAATATGGTAAATGGGCCAATACATAAAAGGGCCCTCCGCAAGTGAATCGGGTCATGAACACCTTTAATTAATTAAGGTGTTTTCAATTGCTCAAGTTATTTTCAGTCAATCAAAATGGTGTTAATGTAATTAATCCAACCCATTTTAACGTTACCGTCTGAGATTTATTGGGTATCAAAACCCAACAAATCTCCACAATAATACCCAATAAACCTACAACAAATTACACCAAGTTTATACTTGTCTAGTCAAGATAACAAATAAAATTGAAATCACAGACATTATCTATGTCTGACCCGAAACAAATATCATATATGCTCAATGTACTCCAAGGGCTAATTTCAAAAACCCAAATAAAAACAAATATTCACGATAATCAATCAAAAACATATAAAACATACTATGAAGATACAACATACGATAATACATATATCTTTTCAACATATTCAACATGTAAAGAACATCGAACTAACACCAAGTTAATCAAGTAAATTGCCAACATATGCAATTAGTGCATGAATGACCCTAAAAAAAGATCTTACGACAATTATCCTAACCCATTCCGTGTAGCTGGTTTATCAAGAACATATATTTCTTCTCATCGTCAATCATACTCATTAGATTGATCACTCCTCATGTCTAACAGGTAAATCACAATAGATCCTAAGTCCATGAGATGTTCCTCTATTAATACCTAACATCTCTCAACCTAGGTATATAATAGAATTGTCACTCCCACTCCACCCGATCAGAATTCTTAACAGATAGACGATTCCAAACATTTGATCACCTCTCTTCTCATTATCCAAATGTTATCTCTACATCCCTGTATATGTTACAATGCATCATCAGGCATCTATACTCCAAAATTACCAATAGAAACAAGTACTGCTAATACACATACTAAAGTGAAAAGACACTCAGTATCAATCCTTACAATAGTAAAACACTATGCATGCAACACGTTACACACAGTAGTATAACCATCCTCAAATTCATACAAATGTACATATCAATCATATCATGTGTAGCTCACCACTCATCTTATCCTATTTTTTAGTTCTAATCTCCATCCCTTTACTCTTAAGAGAATCGATAACAATGCTAGGTGATAAGGAATCTTTGCTATACTTAATTGTATTTTTAATCTCCTTATACGTATTAGGCAAGAAATTAAGCAAAATAATGATTTTATAGGTTTCAAATACTGTTTTATCATAGTTAATAATATTTTGAACAAGTTTATTAAAAATATCCAAATTGTCATCTAGTTCTTTTGAAAAATCCATTTTAAAATTGAAAAACCTCACGAGCAAATAAAGTTTGTTAAAAGTAAACTTAAGCAAATACAAGTCCTCCAACTTTTTTCAAAGTTCTTTTGTAGTTTTAAGTTTACCACTTTTCTCAAAACATCATGTAACAGATGTAAAATTATTGAAATGTGAGGAAGTTTATCAGATTCTTCTTTTTGTTCTTTTTACAAATCAATAGAAAAATTGTCATTTATGGTTTTTGAAATCTTTTGTTGAATCAAAATCTCTCTCATTTTCTATTTTCAGACAGAGAAAAAATCTCATTTTTCATTAAAAATTTTCAAATCAAAATGTGTAGTCATTTTGAACACATATCAATCAAAATGTACAATTAGGTCGCACAAGTAATCCTAAGATCACAGTATACAACGTTTTAAATTCCCAAAATTTTGTGAGATTTATGACCTCATATCTAGGGAGTGGTCAAACGAGTAAAATCTATGTTTTCTTACGGAATAATCAATGCAACACAAAGGATATGTTAACAAAACAATTTCTCACACAATACACAATAACTTAATGACAATTATAATAAAGAATAAAGTTACCAACTTTCAACAATCAAATTTAGCACTTTAAATAGGGCAAAAAATTCCTAGATTATAGCAATTGACAATGGTTACCCCCATGATAACTCATATCCTAATGGTCAATCCACACGATGACCTGTTAGTATTGAAATTTAAAAAGTAGAAGCTAGTTTATCACTAGACTAAATCTACGGGTCCGTAAATAAAGAGGTGCGAATCTACTAATTTAGAGCCACCATTACTTGTCCTAGAACTTCCAGCAACTACAATAACCAATTAAACAAAATTTGAAACTCGAACGTCCAAGGGTAAAATGATCTAGAACCAAAATATTGCCCAAAAACTGGGGAAAAAAAAAACACTACTGTAGGGCCCGCGTTATCATCGGGAACGTTCTGTCTTTAAAGATCATCACCAAAATCTTGCCCACGGACCCATAAGCACTGTCACCATCCCCTCGTGTGGCCTTCATAAGCCGCTTCCTCCACAGCTCCACGCATTGCACACGTCGGCTAGCAGGGTGCACCTCATCGTCCTAAATCGAGATATATTTCCATTCACATAGACAACAATTGGTTTCGACGAAAATTAAAGTTTCCGATAGATTTCACACGACAAGACCACTAAGCCAATCTCTGATACCATTTGTCATGGAAGTACTTTGAATCGTGCACAAACTGGGCTCAATTTTAAACCAATAAATAAACAAATACCAACTAAATGATTGCTCGAACCCACAACTTTATTCACTTCAGCTGCCTGCTTTCTTGCATCCACAAATGACACAATTTTAAATGGTGGAAGCAATTGGTTTAAACTCAAGCACAAAGGAGAGAGAGTACAAAAAGTCAGCAGCCTCTTTTCTCTTGCAATAACACAGTTAATCCGAAAACGAAGGCTTATTAATAGATTTAAGAATGGGTCAATACATGAAAGGGCCATCCACAAATCAATCAGGTCATGAGCAACCTTAATTAATTAAGCTACATCTATTGGCCCAAATTATTTTTCGGGCCGAACCAATCAATATGATGTTGATATAATTAATCCAATAAGTTTTAGTATCATCGTCGAATATATATTAAGTATCGAAACCCAACATTTGCAAAATGAGGTATGTTCAAGGGTACAATATTCTCACACACATTGGCGGATCTAGGAGGGATGGGATGTAGACCAATTCACATTTTAAAAAAAAAATTAAGTGAAAACATTTTTTTACGTGTAATTTATTTATTTATTTGCATATTAGCGCATCTTAAAATTTTTCCTGAATCCGCCCTTGCTCAAATACATAAAGAAAATTACTGTAACATTAATTTCAAAAGTTAAAAGAAAAGGAATAGAATTTTTCTATAATAAAAAATTACACTATTCTAATATATAGCTCTTGTTTGTTACATATCAAAGTCAATGTTTTAGTATATTTTGATAAAAGTTAATGCAATGAGTGATTGAAAAGTTGTTAACCCAAATGTAGAATAATTTTATTTATCATTATAATGATGAAACATTGTTAATGTGGCAATTATAGTGGAATAATGAAATTTGATGGTTCAATTTTTATGAGAAAGATAAATGTGAGGTATAAAGAGTTGTCAAATCACCGTTCCATTATCATGATGATAAATAACATCACTCTAAAATGTATAATTAAAATTAATTGTTGAACTTGACTTGAAATTTTTATTTATTTTAATCTAAACCAAACACGGGCTAGCATAGAGATTGTACATATCAACGTGAGCTTCTTTTTACTTCCCGAAAAAGGAAAAAAAAAAAAAAAAATTCACCTGAGCAAGAAAAAAATTCCTAGTACTTTTACACAAACAATTCTCCCCAACTCAAAATATTGTCACGATTCCTCAATATGATATCGTATCTCTAGTGGTGTCGTAAAGATCAGTGGTACATGAAGAAAAATCTGCGTCTGTTCGTATTGTTGTTGAATTCTGAGTTTGGCTTCCACTGGAACTACCGCTTTGCCTCTCCCGATGGAAGTCTTTCATGGTTTTAAACCTCATATCATCTGTATACATACTTCCTATCGTGAGAACATCTGGAATCGCCATTTGTCCTTCAAGCATTTGGACTACCTCGGACATTGTAGGCCTGATGGACGGCGTAATGTTGGTACACAGGAGAGCTATTTTCGCCATTCTTCCTACTTCCTCTTTGTTAACTCTAAAACCCAACCTCGGATCAACAAGTTCGTCTATGTTTTTCCTTTCTTGCAAGTGAGAAGCCTGCAATACAATTATGTAGCAGTGAAACTGTGCAACAATTTTGCAAGTTATCAAGGAAATGTGGTACAGATAATGGAAGTATGTATAATGAAATGAAGAGGTGTAGGATGTTTTTAGTACCCAATCCAGAAGGCAAATGAAATTTTGGCTTGGCATGTAATTATTGTTGCTTTTGCCACTGACAATTTCCAAAGCCACAACTCCAAAGCTATAAACGTCCGCTTTGTCAGTTAGATAACCCCACAATGCATATTCAGGTGCCATATATCCTCTGCAATCAAGATGAGGAGAGCAATACAACTATATGTCAAGGTAAAAAGGTAGAAATGACTTAAATCAATATTTGTATAAACGAGTCAAACTCACATTGTTCCAGCAACTTTCGTGCTAATATGAGTCTTCTCCTCTTCGTTAAGCCTAGCCAATCCGAAATCCGATATTTTTGGATTTAGATCTCTATCTAGCAACACATTAGTGGCTTTAATATCTCTGTGAACTATTTTGAGCCTTGATTCGTCGTGAAGAAAAGCTAATCCTTGAGCAATTCCAATACAAATCTTGAATCTTGTTGCCCAATCTAGCATCAATTGGCTTTCCTCTGAACCTGAACATTATCCGGCACCAGAATGAAGCCAGCTATTATCATCGGCAGAAATTGAAATGCAAAAGAATATGTACTATATAAGCAAACACTTACTGAATAAAACATGAGCAAGGCTATTATTTTCCATGTACTCATACACTACCAGCAATTGATCTCCTTCAATACAGCATCCATGCAGTTTGACGAGGTTTGGATGTTGTAAACACGAAATCATGCCAATCTCATTCAGAAATTCACGGTTTCCTTGCCTTGATCTAGATGAGAGCTGCTTCACAGCTATTACGGTACCATCAGATAGTTGACCCTGCACCAATTCGTCAATCAGAAATCTATGAATAAGGAAGTGGAATTAATGATCTTTCACCGAAAACAATACCTTGTACACGGAACCGAAACCACCTTCTCCAATCTTGTTTGTAGCATCAAAGTTGTTAGTGGCAGCTTTAATTTGTTTCAAACTAAAAGCTACTGTTTGCAATTCTAGATCTTCAAAACCTGCCCCAATAAATAAAACAGTGAGGTGAATGTCCCATGGTGTCAACATAATCCTTTGTTTATTCATTTTTTCCATTTTCCAATAAAAAAAAAAAAAATTCTTAAGAGATTAAGAAAATTTTACCAAAAAAAGTCAAGAAACAAAGAACCTGAATTATAACACATCAAATACAGAAAATTAAAAGAAAAGGTATAATGTACAAGGACTGAATGGCTTTTGACAGATCCGTTAAACTAAAACATTCGACTTGATTGATATAAGTAAATAGCTTATGACTCAAACAAATCTGCTTATGTTTAGACAATTAAAAGCATCACCTTTTCTAGCTTGTTTTCTCCCTCTCAAATAGCCTTTCCACCAAAGGATGCCAAGTATCACGAAAAAAGCGAATCCTGACAGAACTCCAACTATTATATAAGCAGTTACAATCTTTTTGCTTCCATTCGAACAAATTCTGAAATCTGCTCGGAGAAAAACAGAAGTTTGTGGAACAAAAATAGTATAAGTGAAAAATATATCTTTCTTTAATTCATATGATACTAGTAGGTTATGCATATTTCCAACATTCATGCCTCAAATATAATATTGGCACCATGGCTACTATAATAACACAAGCAGATAAAAAATAATAATAATAAAAATAAATAAATTTGCATTAGTTTGAGTATATCCAAGTCATTCAAAGTCTGAACTTTGGCTTATATTATATGCATTCCTTGAGTATCCATAAAGTTGTTATTGAGAGCTTAAAGAACGAACTCAACAAGTTCCCTGGGACATTTTGAAACACATCTCACATATAAGACTGCTATACAATATAAACTTGACGACTTGGGGGTAAATTGGACATATGGATACAATTATGTGATATTTGCATTTAGCACTTGAGCAGACTAGAGATGTATAAATGATCTTAGATCCTCTACCACTTTTTGAACATATAGTGAATTTTAACTTTCAAATGGGGTTTAACTAAGACCAATTGTTAAGAAGGAAAAATGATTCAGTTTCCATCAACATAACTTTGAAGTTCAATTCTAATCTTCACTTTTTACTACAAATTTTCTTTCTTATCAGATGATGCATGATATCTTGTGCAGAAGCCAGGAAAATTTAGCTGTGTGAACATTTTCTGGAGCAGGCAACACATACACTTCATAGTTGGTAGCCTCGTATAAATCTGAGAGAAGCATCCAGCTACCGAGTAGCAAGTTGAAGACATTAGAAAATTGAACGAACCACAGTTAATAATCTTTCCTCTCTAAGAGATTTTAAGTGTTTATCAGATTATCATTAAATAGGAAATTTATTTATTTAATATCATCAACACGAGCTGTATTCCTTTTTGGAAGTTGAGAACACGAACTTTCATAAATGGGTAGCAATGAGATTTGATCCCAAAGCCTTTACCTACAGTCTTGTATCATATTGAATGAGCACCTGCATCTAATAAACTAAACCAAACTTTTTTTGACAGCACAGGATAACAAAAGTTCAGATTTAGCATATCTAGTTTCTTATAATATTTTGATTGCACATTCATAAAATTAACAGGAAAACAAGGACAGTATTACAAAAAGAAAGTTTTGAGTACTTACTTGGATTAACCGAAATAGCTGATACAAGGGAACCATAGTCTCCTCTATTAGGAATTCGCGCTGTCCCTCTGCTAGCCCAGTAAAATCGGATCTCCAAGCTATTATCTGTCACTGTGATATTGAAATGTTCAATAACGGGCCTTTTTGCTCCTCGAGCCTTATCTTCAATGTTAAAATCTTTCCAGACTAATTCTTCCTGAGATTGAAAGAGGATCATGAAAACGATACAAGTGAACTGGAAACCACTTTTCAAGTTTCACACACACACACACACACTACCAAGTTGTAGAAGAAAAAGAAATATACAAACTACCTGGATATATATATCAAACATCCGCCTTCCAAGACTGTAATATGTATTGTCATTTGTGAAAAGTATTTCAGCAAAGTGCAGGCTCACATTGTAATTCCCATCCTCCAGACAATAATGAAAATAAGTAAGTGAAAGAGGATTAAGACGTGCTGTACCATACAACTCAGAGAGATTTGTTGTTGCTGCAGTTCTGATAGGACGTGAATTTTGGTAATTAGGCTCGTCCATGAAGTCCCCGGTGCCAGTAAAGCCCCAATGACTACTACTTAAATATCTTGCAGAATCTCCAGACACATCCCCTTCATATATAACTCTTCCATGGCTTTCTTCTACAGTCAAATCATTCCCACCACAATTAACATGTAAAGAACACTGATCTGCCACAAGAAATTATTTTCTTGGTAAAGTACGCAATTTCATTAAGGTTTAACAAAATAATGGTAAGTAACTGAAAAGCTTAAATAAACTGCAAATGAACAAAAAAAAAAAAATCTCATGCATACATAATTGTGAAAGAGAAGGTGAATTCTCCTATTGCCAAACCAAAAATTCCTCAAGGTCAATGACTTTAGGCCAAAACAAAAAAATATGATATATTTAAGGCTCAGCACAGCCTCAGTATTTGGGGCAAGACATGGATCTATGAGGAGTGATATCACCCAATGAAAAATGCATGCTTGGCAAAGCTTAACCTTTTATTAAATTGATCAAACATAATTTTTATCCACACATTTTATAGGTTCCACAACTTACTACACACTTACTATTCACAGCTTATAAGCACTTAAAAGTACTACTAAATAATCATGAAGTTTCCAGTAGTAGTTCCTCATAAAATACAGTATGTTCATACGATGAAGATGAATCCCTGGTATATTGAAGTTGCAGAGGGTAAAAGAGAAGAATGAAAACTTCATTTAGATATTATTGAAATAAAAGTAAAGCAATAATTCATGTTAAGGGTCTTCAATGTTAATATTTTCCTTAAAAAGCTAATCCAATTCTATTTATCTACAATGGATTAAAAAGAATAGTAAAATGATATGAAAACAATTTTCTTTCACAAAATTGGTTATACATGGAGCCCATGCAAATTTTTAATCAGCCATTTTTGGTTATGGTTATATATCATTGCTAGAGAACCATGCATAAGTAACATCATTAGTTTTGACATCATAAGAATGTCAAAACCAAAACCAATTACACATAATGTCAATGGCAATACGAAAGTCTACTTAACCGTATAAGGAAAAAGAGAGCATACATACATCTAGGGCAGGCTACATCCTTTGTACAAGGAAGCATCTGCTGTCTGTTGCAGGTTGAGCATGGAAACAGTATTTATAAGATGTTCAGTCCTTGATAAAACTGTTTTGTAACTAGATTTCTTTCCAGTACTGACCAGTGTATTTACTAAGGTCCGAAACAAGAAAATGCATCTTACCTCGTGTTCGATGTCAATGAGCTTTTGAACAAGTTAACGTTTCGACTCCTGCTAAGGAAAATTAGGCAGCAACAAGTTATAAACATCGTAGAAATTGCATCCTAACTAAATCACAGAAGACGAAATAAATAAATTTGCTAACATGTTTTCTTGACAAGCAGGATGCTCTGGGCCTTGCAAAGTAAAATTATTATAAGAAAGATCGCTGCACAGAGTGAATAAAGTTGGGTGTCATCATCTAGATAATTCAAATTACACATATATACAACCAAGCATTTTATAAGTTGCGATTGATGGCAACAAATTAAGATTTTTAGTTGGCCAATATATGCAGGAAGAGAAAACTGGTTAATCTTTGCAGGGAGCTACTACATAATTTAGAGAAAAACCACGCATATACAGCTAAAAGATAAATTATGTAGCAATGCTATTAAAACACGTTCACCTTCCAAGTAAATTCTTTTGGCCTCTGAATTTGATTAGTTGATGCTAACAAATAAAAATGAACATTCATCTAGGGATTGGTTACATGAATCACTATATGTCGTTATGTCGACCCAATTCTATGATCACCGAAATGTCCATTGACATAAAAAATAAAAAAAATAATAATTCCAACCTCATCAGGCCATATTAATTCTAGTCTGCCTCTCCCTTTCATAACATGTTCTAGGCTCTACCACTATTTATATAAAGCATTAGGGAGAGACCATTAACTGTTAACATGACTTCTTTATATCTATGTAATGCAAGAACTGACCCAACCACCTGAGTAGTATTTGCCTCAATGAAACTCAACGTGACACCTCTCTTTGTTGGTGTATGTCATCATTTTTTATTTTATTCTATTGTAGCATGGCAACATGTCTATCTTAACATCCTCATTTGTGTTGCATTCATCTTATAGACATATTATTGTCCATTAACAGTCCAACATTTAGTCCGGTAAAGCATAAATAGTCTAGAAATCATATTTCAAACTTACCATTTAACTTGATAGTTATCTTGCGATCACATGAACCCCATGTAACATTTCTTCGTTTCATTCTATGCACTCTAGTCCTATACATTACATTCTCCTCAAATGCTGTTGTACTCTTAAAACTTCATAATTCTCCAGAATTTCTAGTGAAATTGCTATTCTTACTCTGACTAAAGAAGAATATACATACTTCCTAATTCTACTTAACTAACACCTGCAACTCATGTGGAAAGATACGATTATTCTAGGAAAACCGTGTAGAATATTGTGAAATATAATCCCTGATTTCCAGGGATTAGTTGAGCTGTATATAGTTTCTGTTTTTTATAAGATTAGGATCCTAATTAATAGGGTAGTTTCCTATTTTACTGGTTTGACTTTAGGGCAGCCCTGTACTATATATTTCCATGTAAACTCTGATGATTATAATAGAAAACAATTATTCAGTCACATTTCCTGACATGGTATCAGAGCCCTAGGCTCTTTTTCTGAGTTGTTTTTCCGGCTCTTTCCTTCTCTTTCAGCCTCCTTTAATCTGCGATTTCAGCATTGTTCCTCAGCCTCGTTTCTGCCTGCTGAAATCTCCTCTGTTTCTCTGTTCTGCCACTGGAATCTCTCTTGTTTCTACTGANTCCTTTAATCTGCGATTTCAGCATTGTTCCTCAGCCTCGTTTCTGCCTGCTGAAATCTCCTCTGTTTCTCTGTTCTGCCACTGGAATCTCTCTTGTTTCTACTGAAATCCTTTATTCCTCTTTTCATTATCACCCTTTAAAACAATCGTGCTTTATAAAACCTAAGGATCATGGCGGATTCCTCTGCAACCAGCAATGCAGCAGAGGTTACTGTGACTTCTCTGGCCGAAAGCAACCACAGTTCTTCCACAGGAGATCTACAAAACATTCAAGCAGCGTACCGATTGAATGGAAAAAAATTATCTGAAGTGGTCCCAACTGGTTCGCACGTTTTTGAAGGGAAGAGGCAAACTGAGTCACTTACTCGGTACAGGCCCTAAAGAGGGAGACCCCAAATTTGAAGCTTGGGATGAACAAGACTCGCTCGTGATGTCCTGGTTATGGAATTCCATGTTGCCAGAAATCAGCGACACGTGTATGTGTTTGAGCACGGCAAAGGAGATATGGGAGGCCGTAAAGCAGACTTACTCGAAGGTGAATGATGCTGCCCAGATTTATGAAATCAAGACCAAAATCTCAGCCACTAAGCAGGGAAATCGGTCAATCACGGAGTATTCTAATCTCTTGAAAAGTCTTTGGCAAGAGATGGAATGTATTCAAATGAAGTGCAGTGACGATGCAGCCATTCTCAAAAGATTCGTTGAAAAAGGGCGAATCTATGATTTTCTTGCAGGGTTGAATGTGGAGTTTGATGCAGTAAGAGTACAAATACTTGGGAAGGACGACCTGCCATCCTTGAATGAAACAATTGCACTTGTTCTTGCTGAAGAAGGGAGAAGAGGAGTTATGATTGAAGCACATCCGGTAGAGGGTTCGGCACTTGTGTCTGTGTCGAAAAATACCAATATGAAGCATTTTGGTTCGGAGCAGCGGAAAAGAGAAGATACGGGACAAGCAGCCCCACCTAGACAATAAAACAAGGATTCCTTATGGTGTACGTATTGCAAGAAACATCGTCACACCAAGGAAAATTGCTGGAAACTGAATGGAAGGCCCCCGAATATGAACAAAAAATTTTCTGAAAGGAATGTAAATGAGCAAGGACAAGCACATGTTGCTAGTACCTATTCGGGCAGTGAAGGAGGATCACAGAATTCATCTCCATCATTGAATCCATTTCCAGCGTTCAATAAAGAAGAAATAGAGAAGTTAAAGAACTTGTTGGGGTCTCTGGAACAACCATCCTCGGCAGGTACATGCTCTCTTGCATTTTCAGGTACAGTCTCATCTTCTTATGTTGTTAATGTCTCAGATAAAATTCTTTCAAATCAGTGTGTAATTGATTCAGGTGCTACCAACCACATGACCTGTTCTTCAAAAAAATTTCTCTCTTACACTCCGTGTCCTAGTCACCGGAAAATAACCATAGCTGATGGCTCCATTACTACCGTAGCTGGACAGGGAGATGTCTATATAAATCCCTCTCCTACACTCCGAAATGTTCTCCATGTTCCCATATTATTTACCAATCTCGTTTCAATTCAAAAACTCACTAAAGATTCCTATTGCAGTGTAACGTTTTCTTCCTCTAATTGTGTGTTTCAGGAACAGGGCACGAAGAGGATGATTGGACATGCTAGCGAGAGAGATGGTCTTTACTACCTAGAAGAATCAAGTGAAAGAATGAGAGTTGAGAATTCCCTGCCTTTTTCATTTCTGTCCGAGTCTGCTAGTTCCAATAAAGACAAGCTTTAGCTTTATCATCGTCGCTTAGGTCATCCATCATTTAGTGTTCTTAGAATTATGTTTCCATCATTGTTTAAAGGGTCAGCTGAAAATTTCCATTGTAATGACTGTGAACTTGCAAAGCACAGACGTACCTCTTTTCCAATTAGTAATACAAGAACTCTCTTTCCTTTCACTCTTATTCATAGCGATATTTGGGGACCATCTACGGTGCCTAATATCTCTGGGGCTAGGTGGTTTGTGTCCTTTATTGATGATTGCACTCGTGTCTCGTGGATATATCTTATGAAAAATAAATCAGATGTTAGCACAGTGTTTCCAAATTTCTACAACATGATCAAAACTCAATTTGATGTAGGAATTAAGAGATTTCGATCCGATAATGCAAAGGACTTTTTTAATCAGACTCTCTCTCCTTTCTTTCAAAAACAGGGCATCATCCATGAATCTTCCTGTGTTAGCACACCTCAACAAAACGGGGTGGTCGAACTAAAGAACGGCCATCTTCTTGCTATCACTAGAGCATCGTTATTCCATAAAAATATCCCAAAACAATATTGGGGAGAAGCCGTTTTAACCGCTGCCCATCTTATCAATCGGTTGCCTACCAAAGTTCTTGATTTCAAAAGTCCTATGGAATCTCTCACGAAATTTTTCTCAAATTTCAGTGCTTCCAACAATCTCATTCCTAGAATATTTGGTAGTGTCGCATTTGTTCATGTTCATTCCCAAAATAGAGGAAAATTTGATCCACGTGCTCTCAAGTGTGTTTTTATTGGTTATTCCTCCACACAAAAGGGGTACAAATGTTTCCATCCGCCTACAAGAAAATTCTTCGTGTCCGTCGATGTCACATTCGTTGAAATAGAGTCATATTTCTCTAATTCCTATCTTCAGGGGGAGAAGTTAAGTGAAGATAGGGAAAAAGACTTGTTTCTCATCAGTCCTCCTTGTCAACCCGAGTCTTCTGAGGCCAAGTCTTCTTCACCCAACATCGAAATACCTACAAGTGGTCAACCCGACTCTTCCTCTTCACCTAATGGTGAGCCTTCAAATGTTGAATTCGCACCTGCCCCATATCTGTCTGAAATCAGTACACCTAAGTCAAATGGAATGATAAAAGGAAAGGGAATTCAAGAATCCATTCAGCCACTGCAAGTTTATTCAAGGAGGCGAGCACCAATCTCTCAACCTACGCATGTTCAGTCACCTGTTCGAGCTACTGTTCAATCATTTGAGGTAAATCCTACTCCTACTGAGACCATAACTCAACCACCCAATCCTGTTGAACCCACCACTGAAATAGCTGAGCCAAATGATTATGACCTGCCGATTGCTCTTAGAAAAGGAACCAGAACTTGCACAAAGCATCCGTTATACCTGTTCATGTCCTACAATAACTTGTCCCAAAATTATAGAGCCTTCCTTAGCAAACTCCATGAAATTCCCATTCCTAGAAATTTATCTGAGGCATTAGGAAATGAGAAATGGGAAAATGCTAACTTTCACCTCTACCTCCGAAACCTAAAAAACAAAACGTGGGACTTGGTCAGATTGCCAAAGGGAAAGAAGCTGGTTGGATGTAGATGGGTTTTCACCGTGAAGTATAAATCGGACGGGTCTGTGGAGAGATATAAGGCAAGGTTGGTTGCCAAAGGTTATACCCAAACCTTCGGTATAGATTATGTTGAAACCTTTGCCCCAGTTGCAAAAATGAACACAGTACGTGTTATTTTATCCTTGGCTGCCAATTTTGGGTGGGGTTTACAGCAGTTTGATTTAAAAAACGCCTTCCTACACGGTGATCTTGAAGAGGAAATTTACATGGAGGTGCCTCCTGGATTTGAGTCTAAAGAAGGGATGGTATGTAAGCTAAAGAAGGCTCTATATGGACTCAAACAGTCACCAAGGGCCTGGTTTTGGGAGATTTGCTAAAGTAATGATCACCATGGGATATAAGCAAAGTCAAGGAGATCATACTTTGTTTGTGAAGCACTCGAAGTCAGGGGGAGTGACGGCATTGTTGGTGTATGTAGATGACATCATAGTCACGGGCAATGATGAAGAAGGAATACAGAGTTTAAAGAGGTGCTTGAGGAGAGAATTTGACATCAAAGAGCTTGGGAAGCTAAAATACTTCCTAGGTATTGAAGTGGCACACTCAAAGGAGGTAATCTTCATATCACAGCAAAAATATGTGTTGGATTTGTTAAAGGAAACCGGGAAGCTGGGATGTAAACCAGTGGATACACCGATCGAGTTCAACCACGGGTTATGTAATGCTCCCGAGGACACGACCGTGGACAAAAGTTCCTATCAAAAGCTTGTAGGAAGACTGATTTACTTGGCCCACACCAGGTCGATATTGCTTTTGCAGTGAGCGTTGTTAGTCAGTTTATGCACAATCCAAAGGAGATGCACCTCAATGCTGTGTATAGAATCCTACAGTATTTAAAGGGAACTCCTGGAAGAGGGATTCTATTCAAGAAAGGACAAAGTATGACGCTAGAAGCTTACACTGACGCAGATTATGCAGGTTCCCTAGTTGACAGGAGATCAACATTAGGATATTGCACCTTCCTAGGGGGTAATCTTGTGACTTGGAGGAGTAAGAAACAGAGTGTGGTGGCAAGACCGAGTGCAGAATCAGAATTCAGGTCAATGGCACTTGGGATATGCGAGTTACTATGGCTTAAATAATTCTAGATGATCTACGAGTTGAATGGGAAGGTCCCATGCGATTATACTGTGATAATAAGTCAGCTATAACTATCGCCCACAATCCAGTGCAACATGATCGAACGAAGCACATTGAAGTAGACAGACACTTTATAAAGGAGAAACTCGATAGTGGTCTAATTTGTACTCCATTCATCTCAACCAACCAGCTAGCGGATATACTTACAAAGGTCCCAAACACGATTTTTCAGAAGATTGTCAGCAAGCTTGGAATAGAAGATATCTATTCATCAGCTTGAGGGGGAGTGTGGAAAGATACGGTTATTCTAGGAAAACCGTGTAGAATATTGTGAAATATAATCCCTGATTTTCAGGGATTAGTTGAGCTGTATATAGTTTCTGTTTTTTATAAGATTAGGATCCTGATTAATAGGGTAGTTTCCTATTTTACTGGTTTGACTCTAGGGCAGCCCTGTACTATATATTTCCATGTAAACTCTGATGATTATAATAGAAAACAATTATTCAGTCATATTTCCTGACAACTTAGAAATTTTAACTTAAAATTTATACCCCTCCTAATTTCATCAACTAAAATTATATAACGCATGAACCAAGATACCTAATATTGAATGTGTCTCATTAGTTCATTTATAACTTATAGCAAAAGGATATGGACTCACGGGGGTCTCTTGATGCAAGCTTACTGCTGCCTTATTGGATAACATCCACACTACTCTGTCATATCCTTGAAAACATTGATTTATCAAATTTAAACTCCATTATTCTATAGTACACACCATGATCACATGGCTCTCTACTAGTAATCTAGAAATGAAAAAGAAATTATATGCAAAATATCCAGCAAGTTTAGTAACAGATAATGGACATACATATTGCTTCCATCCTTCAAGATTGTATCAGGTATATTTCCAGTCAGCATGTTGCCAGTAACGAACCTGTTTATGGAAACATCATAGTGAGTACATTTGTAAAGCAGTGTCCTGTTTATCTCTACAGTCATGCTTACAAGCAAATCCAAACCGACTAAATGAAGCAAAAAAAAAAAAAAGAAATTCGGACTCACACAACTTTCAGATTTCTTGCGATGTCTCTTGAAATCTCCCCCTCTAACTTATTGAAACTGACATCCCTGTTCATATTTTAAAACACAGAGATAATTAAGAAAAGAGACATTCTATAGAAATCTCATGAATTTTGCAAAGTAACTAGATGGAAGATGGGTAGAGGAGAAAGAAAAGAAAAACACAGTCTTTTAGCACCCACAGTAAGGAATTTCCAGCATGATCAGAGCTCTCTCTTCAACCAGAATCATTCTCAATATAGCAGGATTCACGAAACTAGTGGCCAACTTTGCTTCTGTGGTATCTGGCTATAGTCCAGATACCCAATGAGCAGGAGATACAAAGGGGGCAAGAAGAAGTCCAGTAGCAGATTTGGTTATTTAAATGATGTCAAAGAAATGTTGACCGTCATGCAGCCAAGAGACAACTGTGCAATTATACAAACTATGAAGCTAAATATTTAATTTGAATTGTAGTTTTATTACTCACAGCATGTGCAGAACTCTAAGTTTCCAAATATATCGAGGGATTTTTCCGTCAATGTTACAGTTTCTCAACACCCTAAATCAAAGAATAGAATATTTTAGTAACAGAGAGTGTGACGGATAAGCAGAAAGACTTTCCACATGAAATATTCATTCAGCATACAGGGTCAGTAGGTCTGTACTACTCCTCAGCATAGGAAATTTCTGAGGCAGCGCTTTTATTTCACTAATTCTCCTGTATTAGGAAATTCAATAAAAAAATTGTAAGCAAAGAACTTGCAGAAAGAGAAAAATAAAAATACGTAAAATGAAAAGTGAACAGACAAATCAAACATCTGGTATATACTTACAAATCAGTTAACGTAGTCAGGAGAGATATTTGTGAAGGAATAGGCCCCTCTAATCCACTCGCGTGCATTTCTCTTCATTGAGCATTCAAACAAAAAATATAAATTGTGAAAAAATAATTCATCTATCTAATCTTTAAAATACAATTTTTTGTGAATAAAAATCTTACAGTTTGCTAAGCTGTTTCCAGTTCTGAATAAGGTCAGGTATTGGTCCTCTTAAGCTGTTATCACTTACCCTACTGCAGTATAAAAGGAAGCATTGTTTGAACATGGCAAAAAAAAAAAATTCTATGGTAAATTTCCAGAGATAGAATATATGCTTACAAATCATTTAAATTTGTAAGTCTTGAAAATGATGTTGGCAGATTCCCAGTCAATTGGTTGGAGGACAGTATCCTGTAATTAATTCTTGGTGTATCAGACTAAAGTCTAATGTTGTTTTGTCCGCCAAAAATATAACATTTAAAGCATTTAATCCATAAGAAACATGAGATCTTACAGAGTTTCCAAGTTTATTAACTTCCCAAGTTCTGATGGAATATCCCCTGAGAATTGGTTTGCTTCGAGGTTCCTGATAAAATGTCGCAATTAAATTGCTTGAAGAGCAGAGTTGGACACATTATTATCTTTTCTAAAACAATTACACAAAACATAGGGAAATACAATAATAGTTATTCCAGAAGTGATGAGAAGTAAACAACAGAACTATCCCCCTTTTTAAGATAAATGAAATGAAAAACTAACAAGTTAAAATGTCAATTGCTGTCAAATAGCATCAATCATAGTGTTACCACCCTAATATTTAACCAATTACCAGACTCCAATAACCAAATGTGTCACTAAAAGAAGTAAGGAAGTTCAATAGAAAGGCATACATGTAAGTGAGATTTGTCATGTTTCCTAAATACTTTGGTATATCCCCTGATAACCGGTTTACGAGAACAGAGCTGCACCAAAATTCTCGAATTACAATTAGCTCTCAAAGAAATCATTAACTATTATAATTAGGCCACGAGATGGAGCATACATGGAATTCAACTGTGTTGTAGCCCATTCCTGTGGGATTGTACCAGTGAGGATGTTGTAGGCAAAATCACTGTAAGCAAAATGTTAATTATAAGGAACAAGATGTTTTCCCACTTGGCATAAACCACTAATTCTATATAAACCAGTTTAAACGCCTCTTACATAAATTCGAGGTAGGGGAGCTGCACAAGTTCAGGTGGAAGAACTCCAGGAAGATTATAACTCTTTATAACACTGCAAAAAGTGGATATGGAATTAAATATTTAGCTCCATATCAATATACGAGAAAACTTGTATTGGGACTACATCTCTTCTAACATAAAATGGGAATGCAGACTAAATATAACAGGCACTGCCATGGAATAGTATAAAATTCGGGCTTTTTTGTCTTGACAAATAATATAAATAACATCTTCAAACACTATGAAGCTTTCGTCCAGTTATAAAAATGAATAGTGTTAAAATGTATCATACTTGTTGCTTCTCTTGACAAGGAGGAACTACACAAACCCTTACGAACCAACCAGTGTCCTCTAATAACTAATTTGTAATGCAACACACTAACTTTCCACTCAAAGCAAGACAAGGACGTTATGCTTAATTCATCATACATGGTCCATTCCACAAGTCCAAGCTCATCACGGTATTAGAAGCTTCCAGAGGCCTTACAAACCAGTTATACTACTCACACGACTGAGGTAAGATGTGGTGTAACAGAGCCATAGTAGGTCAACAATTTTCTTCATGTCCTGAATTAGTTAGGCATTGCTACACCTTCGGTGATGTTATGTACTCTTTTGCAAGATAGCCATTGGATTCATGCCATTTTTAGGAAGTCATGATTATTCCATTCTTATATGAACGGAGATAGATTGGCAGCCAACTAACTTCTGAAAACACGAAGTTATTACAAGTAGTCATTCGTTACATTATTTGGTCGTCACTCCTTGTATCATTTGATAAATAACAGATAGCATTTCCCTATGATGCAATGACACAGATACGCGTGTTCAACATGACACATGTCGAATACGCCGACACGCGATCTTTCAAAGAGTATGACATAACACGATGTCGACATGTTAGTTAAAATCTTTAAAATTATTTATTTATGTAGTATAAATTTAATTTTTTACTTGTTATTAATTTTTATTGTTGAAATATTTTAAATGTGAGTACCTATTTATTATTTAATAACAATTTTGAGTTAAAAATATATAATATTCTTGATAAAGAAAGAAAATGACCATAATCGAGTGTTGGTATCCGACACTAGTCCGACATTTGTTGAACACGGACATGCTACCCTAGTTGAAGTGCCTGTGCAACAGAGTCCCTTGCTACACCTTCAGTGATGTTATGTACCCGGTTGCAAGATAGCCATTAGATTCATGTCATTTTCAGCAAGCCATGATCACAAGCTTCCTTATTCCGTTCTTATATGAACGGAGACAAATTGACAGCCAACTAACTTCTGAAAACACGACATTATTACAAGTACTCATTCCTTACATTATTTGGTCATAACTCCATGTATCATTTAATAAATAACAGATAGCATTAGGTCAATCCCATAAGCAATTTACCATGTTGTAAGGCAATCAAAGCAAAACAAGGATGACATGTTTACTAGAATTGGTTGCACCCACTTCAACTAATTGTTCGAGTCGGAGGCTAGAGCCTCTGCAATGTGGATGCGATTCATTGCTAAATTTGTATTTATTTGGGATATTGGAAGACTTCATTTCTGTTTGTTGTACTCCAAGTTTATATTGATTGAACAACATAAATCTTGTGTTACTTTGCGTCTTTACGTACTTATTTTCATGGTTGATGATCTTTAGAGGCCAATACTAATCAACATAGATCAATCAAAGGACTACAGTGTGAATTTAAAATGAACATGCAAGGAGATAAAGAGTATATGATTATATTGTAAAATGCTTTTAGCAAATAGTAATAACAATACCGAGATCTCAAATCTACTAAAGTACTGGCTAAGATATCAAAAGAGACAATAGAGCTTCTGCATACAACAGAAATAAATAGGAAGTGCTATAGAGGAATAAACTATACATTTTCGTGACATGGCAGACAGTGTTGTTATTATAGTTGCAGTTACATTCAACATAACCCTCAGACCCACTTGGTGGCGATGGTGTGACAGCCTCCACTTCACATGTATCAGCATTGAAGCTCCAGTTTGTTGCACCCATAGTAGAGGCAATTTGTCGAAGAGCATTTACTAAGAGATAACAGTGGGAATATTATAAAACAATGCAATAAGCCAAACCTTTGATCGAAATAAGTATCAAACAATGAATCATTTATTGCATTAACCCAACTTGTAATGGAAATAAGTAAGAAACAATCAATCGCGGATTGCATGAGACAGACCAACTTGGGAAAATGGCCTCTAAAATTTCCAATATAAGTGAATCTCAACTTCGTGAATGAGTTAATGAGTTAATGATAAAAGTTAAAGGCATAGACTATTTGTTTCTGACTCAATTATTAAAAGACTAGTGAACAGAAAACAGAAAATTTAAAGGGATGTTCCTAATTTTAATGTTAAGATAGATGTTTATCAAATTTCGACTAACTGTTGAGAGTTTTCCTCATTTCTATTTCTACTTTTGGCCCATTTGGGAATCTCTTTTCATCAAATTCCTCCAGCAACTTCACTCAATGTTTCATGATGAAGATTATATATGTAGTTGGGAAAGTAGTAAATTACTTCTTCTCAACCAACCCAAACCATATTGCTTTCCACAACATTTTAGAGTTCAGGCCTCTTAATTGCAAACTTCTCTCTATTCACTAATATTTTATTCTTTTTTGTTCTTGAGCAACAGTAACAGAAAATTAAAATTAAAAACTGAAAGGAGGAATTTAAAATTAAATTAACACTGATCAGGAACCGGCAAAATAACTGCATATTCACAAAGCGAGAAGGAAAACTCAATCTCACCTTCTTCTCGCGGCACCTGAGCCTCCGCAAATTTCAGCAAACTGAAACAACAAACTGCAAGAATCCACGAGACAACGGTGCTTCTTCTGCGCAGCATCTTCAACTTCAAGCATCAAAGTTCAAGCACTTGGACACATAAATGTAGTAATATTATATAAACAGTAGATTATCACAAGGTGTAAATTTTACTGTTAGAATTTGATCATATGCATAAACTGTCGGCCGGATATGAGCCGGTGCGAAAACCGGATAGATAGAGAGAAAACGAAAAGAATAACGGTTCAGACAGGGACCCAAAGAAAGTTAATCTTACTACTATTTTTTTTATAAATAATTTATAAAATTGTCAAAGGGTAACTTAGAATTTTTTTTTTTTTTGATATTTTATCGAATCTTATGAAAAGATGTTTGCCTTTTAATGTTCATGCTTTTCACGAAATTTTCAACAAACGAGTCGTCGACCTCGTGTTAAAGCATGAGTCATTCTATATCGTCAAAAAAAATTGTTATCTTCATTACAAAATATGACATTACATTTTGTCATTAGGCTGTTTGAAAAACAGTCAACTTTTATATCAAATTATTTGTGGTCATCACTGCATTTATCGAATATGTAGACAATAATTTCTGACAATGTGGCTCAACTCTTAAAGCATTCGTAAGCAAGAAAAATACACACAAATGGTCATTTTGCATTTAATTCTTGTGGCACCTTTTCCTTTCGAATTCCTTAATCAAGTTTCATTCCTTAAAAAACTAATGTGGTCGTGTTTTATTCCATTTTTCTCAAGTGGCTGGCTGCTAAAGTCATAAATATAATATAGAGAGAATATCTCCTTAACTTTATGATTATATTAATAATATCTTCTCACTTTAAAAAATTACACTAACTTCACATATATCTAGTTTTGATAATACATAAAATGTCCTCGTGAATAAAAGATTTTTTTTTATATAATATGTTTCAATTTAATTTGTGCCTTTAATAATATCTTAAAACTTAAAGACTTTTTGCATACACAATTCTAAACATGCAAGCTAGTAAAAATTTAAATATAAAATGTGGTAAAGAATTTGACAATAATTATATTTATTATGTATGCATAACTTAAATATTAACAAATACAAACTTATCGATAAGAAATCATATTTATAAACTAAAACAAGATTTTAAAATATGCACTTCTACAATTTAAGTAAAAATTTGTTTATCAACAATTAATTTTAACTATATATCTATAGGACCCACAATTTTTATCAACTTTTCAATCACACATTCATTAACTTTTATCAAAATCAATTAAAAATTTGGTATTTAGCATAGCTAAAAGACAAATATACATTATTTCATTAAAACATTATACACTTTTAACTAAAATAATTAAATTATATATGACTAAGTTAAACTAAGTCGAATGAGCTCTGTATATAACGTTTCAATTTATATTATTATTGTTTACTTTGAGTGCATTAACTTCAAATAATGATAGAATTTTTCATATTTTTTATTAGGAAAAAAAAGTAATATATCAGTTTCAGTACAAAAAAAAAAATTGTCCCATGGCTCCACCTGACTCAAAAATTATCGAGTCCTCAAAATTAAAATATGGAAGGTTTGTGTAATTATTGAACCATCAGATAAAATTCATGTGCTATTTCTAAGATTATATCTATAATATATTATAAATAAAAAAACGTGAAGTTCTTGCCGGCTGCTTTCGACCATGTGAATTATAAGGAAAAAAAAACAATGGATTAATTCCGTTAACATTGACAAATCTTGTGTATCTCATCCGAATATGAAAACGGATGGCAGAGCGACTTTTAAGCAAATTTTCTAAATTGGACCCATTTGAATATTCAAAACTGAAGGATCGAGCCATAAATATTAGACATAGACCGGAGGCCTACCCTTTAAGTCGATGGCAAGTTGGCAACTTGTCAACTTGTGAAAACTGAACTTGTATGTATGTATGTATGTATGTATGTGTGTGTGTGTCTATATATATATATACATATATATATATATCCTGCATCGAATAAAATGTAAAAAAAGAAGGTTCAAAATAGTTATATACAAAGCGTCTAGGCCATTAAAAAATATATAAAACAACATGATATAAAATATACGAGAATAAAGAAAAAAACGAGAGCAATATTTCTTTCTTGCTATTTGTCAAATTAATTATTGTTTATGAGGCTTGGTGCTATTTTTTTTAAGGGTATACTTAGAGTTTTGGATGGAAGCGGTATTGTTCAGAAAAAGTAAAATAAATACATCAGCGTTTAACTATCATTTTTTAAAACTAATTTTTCATCAGACTTATTTTCAACAATACATTCTTCAAAGAAAATATTTTTTACCTAAATTCAAAACTATTCTCTATTTTTTGCCGTACAATCTCCAAAAAAAAAAAATTATTTTTCACAAAATTTATTTTAAAAAATCTCTATCAAGGGACTTAAACTATCTTTATATTTTAAAGCTTGTGCAGCCACACACAATTTCAATATCATTGAATTTTCATTGTTTTCTAGACCATTAAAAGTTTAAAACTAGTGAATGCGAACTTGAAAAATGGCATCAGGTGCCTTCTTACATGTTTCAAAATGTCATTGGAGATTTCTGAAGTCATATTTATTATGATTCCCAAGTAGGGCTTCTCTTCTTTTGAGAGTATTCATATTTGACTCTCACATACTTTTAAGCTGCGAATTCACTTGTTCACGAGAGTACGTTTGACTTAACTAAAAAAAAATTGATTAAAATATAAATTAAAATTAAAAATTAATTTTAATCACACGTTTACATAATCTACAACTTTTTAATTATACATTTCACTTTTATAAAAAAATACTAAAAATCTAATTTTATCTAAATCAAGTGGAACTACATACGTCCCATTTGATTAACACTTTAGTAATATTTCGTAGCACTAATTAATAGTAGACTAAAAGGGATTAAGAGTTAAGATTGTCTTCAAATCAAATCCAGTGAAATTTCTATGGTATTTGTCTAATCATTTTTAGATATAATGTTTAGGCTCCATTTTATTTAAAATGCATTTTTCTTTTTATTTTTTCAACTTCACGTTCTCCAATAAAATAATATTATACATAAATTCAAAATTTTTCCTCCTTTTTTAACAACATATTATTGAAAAAATCACAATTTCAAAATACATTTTTTTTCCCATAATTTGATTTTAATGGAACACAAACAAGAGCTTAACTCCAATCAATTTTTCAAATGGTATAAAAAATCTTGCAAGATTTATATCCAACCCATAATCACAGCTAACGGAAGCCCACATAAGAGCCCAATTCAGACATTTCAATGTAGGATTATTCAGGCCCCAGCCCGGTTATCATATCCCTAAAGTAAAATACGTGATTTTTTTTTCCCACGTCCAATATCTCACCATAATACAAGAACTCTTGCTAACAAATTTAGAATCAAGATTATCATATATCTACTTCCTTAATTGAAAATGTAATCCCTAGTAATGTAAACCACGAAATCATAATAAGAAAATCTTGAACCTCTATTTCGCAACCCACACTACCGTAGAACATTTTGCAGTCACTAGAATCATCGCAAACTTTCCAACCTTAGGAAAATGAGGACAAACTCTTTCTCCTCATTCGCCACCGTGTTGTGGCTCAGGACATGTTCTCTTTACCATTTTCAAGTCGTTTTCTGTTTTCGATTTTTCAAAACAACGAAAACGCGTTCTCTTTCCTATTTTAGAAAGCGTTTTTGAAAATAAATTAAAAATTTATAAAGGAAACATAAAACGACAAGGAAAATGACTTAATTCAAAGTTCCAAAAACTTTAAAAATACGTGTTATTAGAGGAAAACTTAGGGTATGTTCTCTTTACCATTTTCAAGTCGTTTTCTGTTTTCGATTTTTCAAAACAACGAAAACGCGTTCTCTTTCCTATTTTAGAAAGCGTTTTTGAAAATAAATTAAAAATTTATAAAGGAAACATAAAACGACAAATTTGTCGTTTTGAGTATTTTCAATTATAATCAAGTCAAAATTTTCAAAACGCATTTTTGGTGTTTTCAAAACAATTTTTCAAAATATTAAAAAGAACACATTTTCAACAATCTCAAAATGGACACTCAAAATACAAAACTCAAAATGAATTTAAAACTCTAAACACAAAACAGAAACACAAAGAGAACAACCCCTTATATTTTCGACATTTTCTGTCAAACAAGACGTTTTAGTTAACGCCATTTCCATCGACATCTCTAAAAAATATGTACCAAGTTTGCTCATTCACTTACTGGTCTGGAAACGTTCATGAAGTATAGCACTTGTATTTCTATAGAGTGCCAATTCAACAACTTTAGTATTACAAACATGTACGCCAATCTTTTCATTGAAGATTGGGGCGTCATTGTGAAAAATAAGTAGACCATCATAGTCCTTGTACAAACTGAATCCATCCCACTGTTCAAAAATCGATGGCACAATGGATTCTCGTCAACCTTCGTTGAGGCGTCTTCCATGGCTTCAACATAAACTTCTTGCGTTCGATGCATGGAACTCCGAAGAACCCTCAACAAGTTTTATTGTTGTGTTTTCATTGCGATTATTTGTTGTGTTAGCAAATTGATCTGATAACGAATGCATGCTATCTCTTTCCTTTCTTACAATGTATCTCCTCTACAAAAGATCTCGAAGAATAGATCTTGATCTCCTCGATAGCATAATGAGCACAACCTAAATCTGATACCAATTTGATACATCGAGATGTACGAAACAATTGAATAACACGATAAACGAACACAAGATCAAAGTGTCTTGATTATTAAGAACGTCGAAAGTTTACAATCAAGAATCATTGATTTTGTCACACCCCTTTCTATAGACATATATATACACAAATTTATAACGAGAAAGAATTTCACAACCAACGTACTTGTGTGAAAGGAAATAAACAGTTTCACGCTTGCAACCTTGTATATTTTGATCATATGTAGCATTTACAAAAACATGAAGAGTACACCATACTCAATCCCAATTACAAAAATTATAAATACGGTACAAGATCCCAAAACGTAGTACAAAAGACTGTTATAACCAAAACAACAATCCAAAATAACTTGTCAAGTCGTCATTCATGTATATTGACCCTCGAAATCCCGTAGGAGTTCCAACAACCAGCCATGTCATCTAAGGAGTTCTAAATTGGCCATGCTCGCCTATAATACAAGAATTACATGAGCTAAACCATACTGAGTAAAAATTCATGCATACTATAAGTACATGTAAATGTCCATACCATTTCTTTCAAAGATCATGCTTGTAATGCATCGTATTCAAATATTCATTGAAGTAAATTCGAAAGCATACAATTTTAAAAAAATTGTTGTCATTGGTTTCTTGACCCAACTACTGTGCACAATAAAGAGCTGTGGACAATACCAATATCAATAATTATATGGTCAATAATCTATCAATATAGTCGAGTGGACCATTATTTTGTAACCTACCAGAGATACATCCCCTGACTTTTTCTATGATCACTCAAGAAGTATTTCACTCACGACGTCAATACTTATAATATAATAAAGGCATAGTCAAGTGGATCATCCTCTCGTGACACTGTACACCAATGCCAACAAATGTCATGTAAGCATGCAATGCTTGACTTGATGCACCTTTATTGAACAATAAAACATTCTGACGTTGTAAATTCATTTCTCCAACAACGACGTGCATACAGGATTCTCAACTGTGTACAAATGTTGTATATACACGTGTAAATGCTCATGAATGACATACTCTATCAAAATGGATACCAATAAATTTTAGAGATATTTTCAATCATCGTGACCAGCATAAGGTACATAATAAAATCATTGTCAAAGTTATATAAATCACGACAATGATCAATATAAAATATTACGCATACTATGTCTTTGCATTATAGTTGTAAACGAATTTCTATTTCTTTTCATATGTTTCTTATTCTAAGTGTATGTCAAGTCTTTCTCCCCGATTCCATGCAAAAAGATTCAAAGAACCTATCCATATTTTTAATAATCACATGTCAATTTAACAGGACTGTGATGCACACAACTCTATCAAGTCCATGCTCTTAATTACCACATTGAAAGATATCACTTATAGCATACATCTTAACCAATGTAATTTCGTCCTTTACCCATACCAAAAAAAAAAAAAAACCCCACAAAAATACATAATTATAACTCTATGGGTCCGTTTGATTGCAAGAATGAAATTTGAGTGGAAAGAAAATAAATTTCAAGGAATTGAATTACTTAGAATTTGTTTTACTGGAAAATACTAATTAATTGTGTTTGATTGATATAATTTTCCACTTGAAAAATGTTGAAATATTCTATCTTTTGGTGTTTGTTTGATTTTGTTTTCTATGAAAATTGTATTTTGTGGTACAAATTCCAATGCATCACTTTCGACCAACAATTTTTCTCTCTCATGCACACACCACTTTTATATATATCCTCCCCTAATTCTATCCTCACAAGACGGTACACTGCCTCACTCTCTCTCTTTCCCACTTTTTCTTTTTTCTCTCACACACCATTCACACACGTTCTCTCTTTCTGTGTTTCTTTCAGCTCACTTCTATTTTTTTCTCCACATTCTTCCCTTCACCCATACATAATATATTCAGCCACTATTTATTAACATCAATGGCGGTGGCTTCTTCTTCTTCTTCTTCTTCTTCTTCTTCTTCTACATAATTCCATAATGTCGGTGATGGTGGCTTCCTTCAACTTCTAGAGAATTCTTCCATAAAATCAGCACTATTCCTTCCAGATTCTCCTAGCTATGGCTGCCACCATAGATATTTCCAGAATCTGTTTAGATGAAGATGAAGAACCCACATAAATCTTGAATCTTCCTTCTAAGTCGGTGGTTATGGAAAATATATGGAAAGTCGATGATGATTCCTGAGTTGATGGGTTTGTTTCAATTGCCATTTCCCAAGAAAATGAAAAACCATCTCACCCATGGGAAAATCAATTCCTCAATTTTGTGGAAAAAATCATCACGTGACCGGAAATGAGAAAACAAATTGCCTGGAAAATATTTGTCATCAAACAGGCCCAAAGGTGGAAAATTGTGGGATAATCTCCATCTTACTAGGAAAATTTGACCTATCAAATATGGCCTATAAGATGTCCAGATGAAGTCACACTACATTAGAGCTCAATAACATGTACAGATTGAATGAATGAAAAAGATTATATTTTCATCACTTATCTAGTTAGTAAATAAGAGCAGACCGACCATGAAAATTTTGAGGACCTAGGCAACAAATTATTATGAGGCCCCTAGATATAATTTTTTTATAACCATAGCAACCTCTCTAACATTAATCATGGTCGATTCAAATACATTTTCTCTATTGCTTTTAAAAAATGAAATGAACCCTTTTCCACATCAACATCAATATGCATGTCTTATATTTATAGTTATTTACTTATTTTGTTAACATTGTTCAACACTTACACACCAAATAACCATCCCAAGTAAAAATTCAAAATTCCCAATTGTTAAAATATATAATTTGTTTTTAACTTTCGTGAAAAAATAATTCTGTTAATTTTAAAGAAACTTTACAATTTATATGAGAGTTTTTTTTATAAAAAATTATTTTATTTGTTCGCATTGATTTTTTCTAGGTATTTGTATATAGCAAAACTCAGCATTAGGGAATTGTTTAAATTGTAGACTCATTTTATTCCTTAAACCAGTGCTTGATAATGTTTGTGTGAGGGACCACGAAATTTTGTCGGGCTTTTGAAGATTGTGAAAGGAGGACCCAACTCAAAAACTTAAAAAACTTTTGTTGGAATTTTTGGGCTCCTAATTTTTCTAAGGCCCATCAAATCTTGAGGCCCAATGCACTGTTTAAATGACCTCCAAACGTGATTAAGAATATTTCTAAAAAACTCTATATTAATAAAGAGTATTTTATGGATAGCATAGAGCGTCTTTAAATTTAGGAGTAAATTTTTTTACACTCTCCAAAAATGATCTCTATTTTGACTCTTCATTTTGTTTTTTTTTTTAATTATTAATTTCTCTTCATCTTTTATTTAACATATTTTTTTTATATGTCAATAACCAATCAATTTAAATATGATTCGATTAATCTAAAAAATAGAGTATTGAAATCTATAGTTTAAGTATTGACTTGCTAAACTATGACTATATTGTGTTGAGAGAACATCTTGGATGTGCTTTTAGGTCAACATTATCATTCAAAACTAATGAAATCTACACGTGGTAGATAGAAATTATAATGAAATAATTTATACGTTAACTTGGATTAGTCAACCAATAGAAATAAATTGTTACAATGCAATCTAAATTGTACTCATAACTCATATTGTTTAACTCACTCAATTTATACTTGTTCGCCAACTAATACAAATTAATGTTTGAAATTATTTCATATAGAATTTTCATCCGTGCAAGTTTCATTGATTTTGAGTAATTTAGTCGAGCATAGTAACTACCAAATAAGTAATTCGAAGTTGAGTTTTAATTTCTAGAAAATTAAAGTGATTAAGAAATGCAAACATGTAAGTTGGGCGTCTAAACAGGTTAAGTGTCAGTTTAAGACGAATTTTGGGAAGTCAAAAGGAATTTTTTAGACACAAAAGTTGCTTTTCATTTGTTTGAAATGCTTATTCTAAATAGAAAAGTTTTTAGAGAAAAGCAGAATAGAAACTGCTTTTAAAAATTAGTTAACAAGTTAGGGGTGAACAAAACTTTCGAACTCAAACTAAATTGAGTGGTTCTTCTTAAGTTAACTACACAAATAGATATTTGAATCGAGAATCGATATATTTGGTTTGATTCTTAATTCTAATCTAAGAACCAAAAATATCGAATAAGAATCAAATCTCTCTAATTTTTTTTTAAATATTAAATAAGCCAATTTTTTTTAATTTTTTTTCTAAATGAATTTGTCAACTAATAAATTTAGCCCAAACCAAATATAAGATTTTTCTTATTTTTAATTTTCAGTCCAAACCCAACTTAATCAAATGAAGATGTTAGTGATAGAGATTTTGACATTTTAAATTGGTGGAAGATCAATAAATCAAGACTTTTGTTTATTTATGTTTATTAATTATTACTTGAAATTTTTCTTAATGTGGCAAGTCAAGCAATTGATGATTAATTTAAATGGTTGATAAGTACTTGCAATATTTAAATGTAAACTTAAAGACATGAAACAAAGAAATCAATGAGATGAAATCATCAATGTTTTTGTAATATTATTGGACTTTGCTAGGAGTACGTAAATTTTCACTTCACATAATTACATGTGGCACATATCCAACATTTAATTCAAATCTCACACTTTCACCCCGGATGATAGCCACATCACATTATGTACCCCTCTATTTACATAAATTATGTACAACAAGAATTATACATTATTATTTACGTTTTGGTAATTTCTATACATGGATAAATGAATCTTATTATGAAATTTATTATTTGTATAATTTTAAATTGGACTACGTTATTTTATAAGAGTTAAGATTGAACATGTCATTAATTGCATCAATATAATGTTGTTTTAAATATTAAAAAAATTAATTATGCTACGGAACTCGGGAACCAAATTGAATTGAATGGAATCAAATACGTTTGGTTCCATAATTAACCCCGTAGCCATTTTTCAGTTGATTTGTAGAAAAATTATGTCTATTATACAGCAAAGAAGCACTTGCAATTTTTTACCAAACCTAGCAAAATTATCAATTTGCTCCTTCACATAAATTCATCCCGAGTTAGATGAATGACAATTCCGTATTCATGCTACCTATGCAATCAGAATACACTGCACCACTAGGGGCCACTGACAAGAAAAAGGGTCAAAAAAGCATTTCTCTTTTGGGCAGAATGCCAACCAAATAGGCCTTAAATTTGAACCCGACGGTTACCAAATACCCGAAAATTTGGGTTTTGTTCGGTTCGCTTTAGAATTGAGCCGAACTAGACCTTGTCTAACCTTATTTCAAACACAAACTAAGATAATTTATTCCAGAAACTCTTTTACAAAAAGTAAAAACAAAAGGCTTAATCGCACAAAATGTCCCTACGTTTGGCATGTAGTGTGCAAAACGTCCATACGTTTCAATTTTTTGCATTTTCACCCCTATTTCAACGTTTCATTGCAGAAAATGTCATTTTCACCAATTTTTAACGTAAAATGACAAATATACCCTCCTATATAAATAAAACAAAAAAGAAAAGAAAAGAAAAATAAAGAATAAATTGCAATTTTACTCCTAAACTTTTTAAAAAATGCAAATGAGTCCAAAATTTATGAAAATATTTAAAATAACGAAAACTCTTTACCTCTTCTCCTTCGCCTCCAATGAAAGGAAAATTAGACATCATTTAGCCTTCAATTGAATCATTACACATTGCTGTAATAACATCTACATCATGCATGTTGGTCGAATTGTGAGCATTAACACCAATACCATCATCAATTGAAGCCTGAACATCTTGCTCATCTTGGTCAATTTCGATTTCAATCCATCAATTGGATCAATTGGTGTTTGACCCATTAAATTACCATCATGAACGGTTGTCGTGAATGCAGAATTGAGTGTTTGCAACAAAAAAACTTCATCAATTTTGTCAAGGCAAAACTTAACTCATAACTTATGAATGGCTCCCATAAATTCAGCCGTTTCTGAGCAAAAATGACGATGACCCAAGGTAGGGCTAGATGCGCCTAGTTGAGGAGTGTTGTTGTGGTAGTCCACGATCAGGAAAGTGGCCGGAGGTGGAGTTATTTGGACAAAAATCGTGACTGCGTCGCGGTATTGAGTGGAGATGGAGTCATTTTCCAGCAGATTTACGGGCAGTTGGTGGGCGGAGGTTGTAGAGGGAGATGAGGTAATTCCAATGTTGGTGATGTCCGGCGGCTTTGGTGGCGGTTGGTAGTCATTTTTGGAGGAGGAAGGTGGCAGCTCAGGAAAATTTTCGCCCATATCAACTACAGTCACTCATTTGCATTTTTAAAAAGTTTAGGAGTAAGATTGCAATTTATTATTTATTTTCCTTTTCTTTTTTTTTTTTTGATAAAATAAAATTTCATTTTCTGCTTGAAAGGATGCAGAACCATCTCGAGCACAATAATCATCTATAATCTCGTGTTATGACAATGTCCAAAATTTTGAGACTCGCATATTTTTTTAGTTCAGAAGTTTAAGGCATTTGATCTTCCTCATATTTTTTCATTTTTGTTTGTTTATTTTGTTATTGAAATTTAACAAAATTTTAAACTATTAGTTAGTGGTTACCACTAAAGTATTAAATCAGAAATTTAATATAAAACCAAATTTCTCAGTTACTACTTGTAGTCTAAATATATTTTGTTCTTCTAAATTTCTAATAACACTACTAAAGAAAAATTGATAGATACGGTTTTTATTCGTTGTAAAAGATGATTAAAAAACACTGTCGAGTCAATCATTGTAAAAGACCTCCTCACGAAGACAACAATTTTATGTAAATTTCGTAAAATAAAAATAATGAAAATCAGATAAACAGGTCGTACAATAAAAAAGTGAGAATAAATTTTGTAAAAGAAAAAATGAGCAAAAAGTAGAATGACCATAAGAATATTACAGAAGAAAAAAAAAAAACTTCAAGAGTATTGGAAGCAGCCAAGCTGATTAACTCAACTGTCGAATTCAACACTTCTCTGGTGAAGGAAAAACCAACTCAGAGTGATTAACAGAAGGGAGAGACGATCGAGTAAGTATTAGTACTGCTTGTTAGCATAATGGAAATGGATTAAGCCTTTTAAATGGACAAGAATATTGTTATGTGAATTCTCAATTGATTAATCAAAGTCTCTGCAACAACCAACCTTGCCTATCTGGCTGCTTCAAGTTGATAAAACTTTTTTAAAAAATACAAGTCAAAACATGATAACCACTCTGAGTTTGAAAATGTCTTCCATCTTGAAAATCATGCCCCGCACGTAATTCCGCGTTGCAATAACAACATCATCCACTTATATCATTAGCTATATATACAATGCCAATATACCACCTTCAAACAAGCAATTAGATTATCTAACCACAAAAATAAAAAATAAAGAAGTTTTCCAGCCATGGCTTCTATCAATCCTTATGGCAAACTGAATGAAGCAGAGCAAGAGAGGCTCGTGGCACGTAGAAATACGAGACGAAGAATCACAATCATTGGCTTATCCTCCATTGTTTTTGTAGCTGTTATTGTGGCTACTGTGGTTGGAGTGACTCAAAGCAAAAATGGCAAATCCGGGGGCCAAAATAAGTCCATATCTTCTGGTATCAAAGCTGTGTGCAATGTTACTTTGTATCCAGATTCATGTTACAATAGCATGACTCCTATGGTGAAGTCTGGCAATATCAAGCCAGAATATATCTACAAATTGGCTGTCCAAGTTGCGATAAACGAGCTTTCTAAGGCCTCGAAAGATTTCTTTGACAATGGAATCAAGAAATTCAATATCACGGATCAGATGACAGTTGCAGCATTAGAAAGTTGCCAGGAATTGATTTCTCTTGCATTGGATCATCTTAATGATTCACTGTCCACAGAGGACATGAAATTGTTCGAGGCCTTTGAAGATCTCAGGACATGGTTGAGTTCTGCAGGTACTTATCAGCAGACATGCATTGATGGCCTTGAAAATGCATCAAATGGATTGCACAGTATTCTGGTTCAAAACCTTAAGAATTCCACTGAATATACTAGCAATAGTCTGGCAATCATTAGCTCAATAGAAGACTCAATTGATTCATTGGGTGGGATTGGAAGGCGTCGTTTGATGAGTTTCAACGGTGATGAAGTGCCGAATTGGTTGTCATTTAAGGACAGGAAGCTTTTACAAGCTCCAAGTTCAAAGATAAAGGCAGATGCCGTGGTGGCAAAAGATGGCTCTGGAAAATACAAGACAATTTCAGCTGCTCTTAAGGCTGTGCCCGAGAAGAGTAAGAAGAGATTTGTCATCTATGTGAAGAGGGGAGTTTACTTTGAAAATGTTAGAGTTGAGAAGAAGAAATGGAACGTCATGATCATTGGTGATGGAAAGGAAGCAACCATTGTTTCTGGCAGCCTCAATTTTGTTGATGGAACTCCCACATTTCAATCTGCAACATTTGGTAAGTTTTACTATAGCTCAAAACCACCCACTCCCCCAGGTTTCTTACATCTAGACAAAAGGTATGTTTGTTATGCAATACTTAACACTTATTTTGATTTTCCGATGTAGCTGTGTTTGGCCAAGGATTTATAGCCCGAGACATGGGATTTCGCAACACTGCTGGAGCTGCCAAGCATCAGGCAGTGGCTTTGATGTCGACTGCTGATCTCTCCGTCTTCTACCGATGCAACATGGACGCATTCCAAGACACTCTCTACCCACATTCCAATCGCCAACTCTACCGTGAATGCAACATCTATGGCACAGTCGATTTCATCTTCGGGAATGCAGCAGTTGTGATCCAGAACTGCAACATTCTCCCCAAGAAGCCCATGCCTGGCCAACAGGACACTATCACTGCACAAGGCAAGATCGACCCGAATCAGAACACTGGAATTTCGATTCAAAACTGCACCATTTTGCCCGCAGGAAATCTCACTGGAGTCAACACATTCTTGGGGAGGCCTTGGAAAAATTACTCCACGACTGTTTACATGCAAAGCATGATGGGAACATTCATTGATCCAAAGGGGTGGTTGCCATGGGTGGGCACTGGTGCACCAAACACCATATTTTATGCTGAGTTCCAGAATTACGGCCCTGGAGCTGTTACCAAGAATAGGGTCAAATGGAAAGGCTTGAAGCTTAATCTTAGTGCTAGCCAAGCTAAAAAGTTCACAGTTAATTCATTTATTGATGGGCACAAATGGCTTCCAGCTACAGGTGTTAGCTTCAAATCTGGGCTTTGACACTTAATAAAAAAATTTGAAGCCCTCCATGTTCACATTTGTTTGATTCGTATTGTCTTTTTGAAGTTTTCTTCCTTTTTCCCACACAAATATTTATACTTGTAAGCAATTGATTTGAAATCAAAATGAGAAAATTCAATAAATTCATTGTTGAAAATATTAGACAGTCAACTGTGTACCGTGCAGGCCACGAACAAACTGAGTGCAATGCAAGAACTAAGCTAATGTTGTTGAGCACCAAAAAAGGTTATTGTAAAGAATGAAACATTTTTGTTCGTGAAACAAGGATCCCAATTATGGATTTTTCAGTTCGAGAAATCAAGATAAGAAGATCAGATGATTCCTTTGTCAAAGAAATCCAGAGATCAAATTAACCTGTGACAATTAGTGCCATTTTGCACCAGAAAAAGAAACATTTACGGTATCTCCAAAGGTGGTACTGAAACACCAAAACGCACCAATTTTGGTGCAAAGCTCTCCAATGTGGCACCAAAGTTTGCACCCAACCAATGTTGCACCATTTCGCACCAAATGGTGCAAAGTCTAAATTACCTTTTTTTCATTTGTCAAACTAATTGATGCAGGGTATTTGTGTCGTTGGTGCTATATATTGTTTAATACAATAAATTATTATTATTTGCATTTAAAATAATTTTAATAATGTAAAAAATAATAATTAATGAATTAATTAAAATTGCAAAACAAAAAAACTTAAAATATAACAAACACGATAATTTAAAGTTAACACGAAGTATATTACAACAACACGATTATTTAGAGTATGTTTGATTGCATTTATTTTTCATGGAAAAATTCAATTTTTCATCCAAATTCCTACTTTGGAGTGTTTGGTTGCTATTTTTTCCATAGAAAATATTTTCCAACTTTTGAAAATATGCCTATTTTTTCTTTTTTTTTTTTTAAGGAAAACATTTTGTTGGGGGGAGTATGTTTTTATTTTCCTCAAAACAAAGAAAACATTTTCTTTTCTAGAAAATATTTTACATGTAAATCAAACGCACTCTTAAAATAATTTATGTATTTGTAAAATAAATAAATAAATCACTTTTCAAATAAATAAATTATTAAGAACACAAAAAAATGATTAAACATTGTTCATTTAGTGTAAATTTTGGTGTAATGGTTGGAAATGATTTTTAATTTGGTGCAAGATTTGGTGTAAAATAGTACAAAACTTGCTACGAATTTTGGTACGGGGTTGGAGATACCCTTAAATCTCATTCAAATATCATATGTCTAAAGAATATGTTTCAACTTTTCATCCCTCGAGCCTCTTAATTTTCTCAATGAATTCTTCTACTCTTCTTGTTAGCTCATCATCATCGTAGTCGACGTCGTCTTCTTCTTCTCCATCTTGTCTCTCTTCATCACCATCAGCCACTGCGCCAACGCCGTCCGCCCCTGGAAGGAGAAGAAGGCAGCCGGTGAGTCAAGTTTTTTTCTTTTTGCTTCTTATTTTGTTTCAGTTGTTGGGCCTTTTCTAAGGCCCAATTAATTTGGGCCAATTTCCAAATTATTAACCCAAATAAAATCAATCCAAATCCCTAATCCCAAATTTCCCCCAAACCAAACGATAGAGATATCAGATAAGAGAGGGAGACGACCGGGGCGAGTCGGGCGACGCATGCTGTGATTGTGTCTGGAGACTGGAGTTCGCTTTTTTCAGGCATCTGGAGTTCACTTCGTTGTTAACCTTTGGGCTATGTGACTGTGTCTCGGTCGGAGTCTGGGAGAGACGGTGACGCCGTGGCCCCTGAGTTCGTCTGTGTCCATGAGTCCGTGACGGTGAGAGTTCCCGGTTCCGCCACTGTCTATCGGTACGGTGAGTTTGATTTGCCCCTGCTCGGCTGCTTCTGGCTTTTTTTCTGTTTTTGTTCCTTCTTTGTGTAATTGTGTTGTTACTCACTTGTGTAGTTGACTAGTTGTGTAGTTAATTTGTTTGATTTATTATTTATGTTTTATATATTATGTTTATGGAATATGAATCATATCATATGATTATATGATTGTGTTTGTGAGTTTGTA